>PVIA01008804.1:0-67716 GCA_004024845.1 Tonatia bakeri | reverse complement strand
GGGGGGAAATGGAGACAACTGTACTTGAACAACAAGAAAAAATAAAATAAAATAAAATAAAAAAGAAAAGAGCAAAAAACATTTTGTATGTGTTGTGGGGTGAGGGTTCAACTTCCTTTTTTTTTTGCATATGGATAGTCATGTCTTCCAGCACCTTTTGTTACAGTTATTGTACTTTTTAATTTAAGTTTGGCTTCTTTTTATAATTTCACATCTTTACTGATATTCTTGATTTGTTTTCCCTTGCTCTATTGGTTTTCTATAGATGTTTGTATTTATTCAAAAGTTTATTTAAAGTTTTTGTTTAATAAATGCAATATCTGTGCTTTCTCAGAGATAGTTTCTGTTTATTTCTCCTGTGCATGGGCTCTATTTTCCTTTTTTATTTGCATGCTTCTCATTTTTTTAAAATGGATATTTTGGATGGTATAATGTTGCACTTCTGGCACTCAGATTCTTCTCACCCTCCAGGTTATTTTTGTTAATTTCTGTGGGATCTTGCTGTTTTTTGTTTTGTTTTGTTTTTTTTGTTTAGTGATTTTTAAAGTATTTGTGATTTCTGTATTCTTTGTTATGGTGGGTATCTGAAATTTCTGTTCCTTTATTATGTGTTCAGGTGGAGATTTAAAAGAGATTTTCTTGAACAACAAGAGCCAAAAAAAGGAAAAAAATGAAGACAGAGGGAAAATAATTTTTAAAAACCCTCTTCTGGCCTTTTCTGGTTGGTTATCAGCTTCGGCTCTCCTTCAATACGTAGGCCATGTGTAACCCTGCATTAGCCTTTACTTTCAGCTAGAATGAGCCTATAAATCAGCCAGAAGTGAAAGCTTATGGTCTTCTCAGGCATATTCTGAGCATGTGTCCTGCCTTGGGGATGCATATTGATTTCTCAATTCCCCACTATAAAAAAGCAAGGTTTTTTTAAGAACAAAATATTGTATTATTAAGATAAACTTCATATAAAAGCTTTATAGATCAAAAGTTCTATTTATATTTATTGATTCAATGTCCAATTATGCATCAAACACTGAACAGGCACAGCAACAGGCTGCACACGTAAAGCAAAATGGACACTTAGATCCACTTCTATCAAATGATTTGATTTATGTGAATAATGAGGGGAGAGGAGATAACTCATGAAATATTCTCAGAAACTAAACTGGCAGAGATGTCAGGTTAATAAGCAGGACAGTCACCCATTTCCAAAAACTCCCTCTTATTGTTCTAAAAGTGTTTAAAACCTGAACATGAACCTTGTGCCTAGCTTATAATTTCCCCAAGAAGGCAAAAAGTGAAAAGAATTGTAGACTAATATTAGTATCAATTTTCCATGCAAAACTGATCAAGAATTTGTTTGAAATGCTTTATATTATAAGCTGAAATAAACTTGGAAAACTGCCATTATATTGAAGTTTTATACCATAAATCCAAAGCAGCCTACTTCTGAAACATAGCCATTCTGATTCCCTAGGATGTCTTTTCTGCAGTGACTTCAGGTATAGCACTGCCCACAATCATTTGTGTTGGGACAGTGTGAACCCCATGGACCACCTAACCTCATGGTAGAAAAAATTAGTAGCAACAAAGTCTAAATAAGCAGTTTTGAATAACTTTATTTCCCAAAACACTCTCCCCAGTTTTTTCTCACAGGCTTTCAGAGATGTATGGTTTGCTTCAATTGTAATCTTTTGTCACAGATGACTGTTATTCATTTGCCTTACTGTGTTTTTGAAGTATGTCTGCCTCTTTTCTACCTTGAGTTAGTTTTGGTTTAGGTAAAACAAAGATAAAAGGCTTTCATCAGTTCTTCAGGTGCCTCTCAGACAGGTTAGAATAAACAAACACAATTTTGTGAGAATAAGGTCTGTCCTGCTGCCCTTGGAGCCACAATCTCAGAAATTGATGCTGACATGAGGAAGGGGGTAGGGAAATGGCAAAACACACACACACACACACACACACACACACACACACACACACACACACACACTACAAAGCTATCTGACCAATTTTGTTACTGTTTTCTTTATTTACCATTCACTTGGTTGCTATAAGCCTTTGACTATTTTCCAGAGTTCTGACAAAGTTGATTGTGTGTGATTGCTTTTGCCTGACTTGCCAGTATTTCTGTAGAGTAATGACCCCTTTGATCTACTTATTCGGCTGTTTGTACTGATGTCAACCCAGCTCATTTTTTATTTACCAGATGTTTGGTCTTTTTCTTTAAAGTTAAGAATTGTTTATGTATTAGTAATATGTCTTGACTCTGATATATGTTGTGAATATTTACTCCCAATCTGTCTTCTAAATTTGCATCTATTTTTACAGTGTATTTTATTGATTATGCTATTATAGTTGTCCCATTTTTTTCTCCCCTTTTTCCCCTCTCCACCCTGCACCAACCACCCTGCCCTCAGCATTCCCCTGCCCCCTTAGTTCATGTCTATGGGTTGTAAATATAAGTTCTTTGGCTTCTCTATTTGTTATACTATTCTTAACCTCCCCTTGTCTATTTTATGCCTACCAATTATGCTTCTTATTCCCTATAGCTTTTCCACCCCATTATCCCCTCCCCACTGATAACCCTCCATGTGATCTCCATTTCTGTGATCCTGTTCTAGTTGTTTGCTTAGATTTTGTTTTTTAGGTTCAGTTGTTGATAGTTGTTCATAGTTTTTTTATCTTCTATTTCTTAAATAAGTCCTTTTAACATTTCATATAATAAGGGCTTGGTGATGATGAACTCCTTTAATTTGACCTTATCTGGGAAGCACTTTATCTGTCCTTCCATTCTAAATGATAGCTTTGCTGGATAGAGTAATCTTGGATGTAGGTCCTTGCCTTTCATGACTTCGAATACTTCTTTTCAGCCCCTTCTTGACTGTAAGGTTTCTTTTGAGAAATCAGCTGATAGTCTTATGGGAACTCCTTTGTAGGTAACTCTATCCTTTCCTCCTACTGCTTTTAAGATTCTCTCCTTATCTTTTTTAATTGATTAATTAATTAATTTTAAAATTATTGTTCAAGTAAAATTGTCTCCATTTTCAGCTCATGCCCCCCTCCTGACCCATCCCCACCTCCCACCCTTGAATCCCCCCTTTGGTTTTGTCCATGTGGCCTTCATACATGTTCCTTGATGGTCCCTCTATTATCCCCTATTATTCCTCTCCCTCCTCTTCTCTGATTATTGTCAGATTGTTCTTTTTCTTTCTCTTTTTAAACATTTTTTTACTGTTGTTCAAGTACAGTTTTCTGCTTTTTGCCCTCACCTTTCCCCACCACCAGCCCTCCTCACCTCCCTTCCCTGTTTCCACCCCCCCCCTTGTTATTGTCCATATGTCCTTTGTAATAGTTCCTGCAAACCCTTCACTCTTTCCCCCTATAATCCCCTCTCCAGATTGTTCTCTATTTCAGTGTCTCTGGTTGTATTTTGCTTTCATGTTTATTGGGTTGATTAGCTTCCACTTATAGGTGAGAACATGTGGTATTTCTCTTTCACCTCTTGGCTTGTTTCACTTAGTACAATGCTCTCCAGATCCATCCATGCTGTCACAAAGGGTAGGAACTCTTTCTTTCTCTCTGCTGCATAGTATTCCATCCTGTAAATGTACTACAGTTTTTTCATCCACTCCTACTGATGTGCACTTAGGTTGTTTCTAGCACTTGGCTATTGTGAATTGTGCGGCTGTGAACGTTGGGATGCATAGGTTCTTTTGAATTAGCATTTCAGAATTCTTAAGGTATAACCCCAACCTTGGTATTGCTGGGTCAAAAGGCTGTTCCATTTTTAGTTTTCTGAGAAAATTCCATACTGTTTTTCACAGTGGCTTCACATATCTGCATTCCCACCAACAGTGCACTAGGGTTCCCTTTTCTCCACAACCTTTCCAATGCCTGTTGTTTATTGATTTGTTTATGATGGCCATTCTGACTGGTGTGAAGTGGTATCACATTGTAGTTTTAATTTGCATGTCTCTGATGGCTAGTGATGTTGAGCATCTTTTCATATATCTCTGGGTCCTCTGTATATCCTCCTTGGAGAAGTGTCTGTTCAAGTCCTGTACCTATTTTTTAATTGGGTTGTTTATCTTCCTGGAGTGGAGTTGTGTGAGTTCTTTATATATTTTGTAGATCAGACCCTTGCCTGAGATATCACCTGCAAATATATTTTCCCACATCATTGGTTCTGTTTTTATTTTAATGCTGTTTTCTTTAGCTGTGCAGAAGCTTTTTATTTTGATGAGATTCTCATTTGTTTATTCTCTCCTTTATGTCTTTTGCTGTAGGGGACATATGGGTGAAAATATTGCTGTGTGGAGTATCTGAGATTTTACTGCCTATGTTCTCTTCCAGGACTTTTATGGTGCCATGACTTATATTTAAGTCTTTTATCCACCTTGATTTTATTGGTGTAAAATAAAATCTTACTTTATGGTGTAAGTTGGTGGTCGAGTTTCATTTTCTTGTATATAGCTGTCCAGATGTCCCAACACCATTTGTTAAAGGGACTATTTTTACTCTATTTTATGCTTTTGCTCCCTTTGTCAACTATTAATTGACCATAAAGACTTGGGTTTATTTCTGGGGTCTCTGTTCTGTTCCATTGGTGTGTGTATCTGTTCTTAGACCAGTACAATACTCTTGATTATAGTGGTCTTGTTATATAGTTTAATATCAGATATTATAATCCCTCTTACTTTGTTCTCCTTTCTCAAAATTGCTGTGGCTATTTGGGGTCATTTATGGTTCAATATAAATTTTTGAAATGTTTGTTCTGTATCTGTGAAATATGTCATTGGTATTTTAATAGGGATTACCTCCTTATCTTTAAACTTGGGTAACTTAATTATGATATGCTTTGCTGTGTTCCTCCTTGGGTCCAATTTCTTTGGGACTCTCTGGGCCTCCTGGACTTTCTGGAAGTCTATTTTTTTCACCAGATTGGGGAAGTTCTCCTTAATTAGTTGTTCAAATAAGTTTTTAATTTCTTGCTCTTCCTTTACTCCTGGCCCCCTATGATTTGGATATTGGAAGGTTTAAAGTTGTCCCCGAAGTTCCTAAGCCTCTCCTCAATTTTTTTTTTGACTTCTTGTTTCTTCATTCTGTTCTAGTTGTATATTTATTTCTTCCTTTTGTTCCAAATTGTTGATTTAAGTCCCAGTTTCCTTCCCTTCATTGTTGGTTCCCTGTGCATTTTCCTTTATTTCACTTTGTATAGCCTTGATTTCATGACTGAGCTCAATCAATTTTGTGAGCATCCCGATTACTAGTATTTTGAACTCTGCATCGGATAGGTTGTCTATCTCCTTGTTGCTTAGCTCTTTTTCTGAAGTTTTGAGCTGTTCTTTCATTTGGGCCATATTCCTTTCTCTCAGCACATCTCTTATGTTGTAAGAGGTGGAGCCTTGGGTATTTGTGGAAGGGCAACCCTCTTTGTGGCATTGTGGCTCTGTTTTGGGGGAGGTGTCAGAGAGGAAACAATGCTTCTCACTCTACTCTAGCCCCACTTTCCAAGGAACTCTCCTGTAAGACTAGAGGCAGGAATTTCTCCTGCCTTCTCAACCCCCACAGGATTTTACAGCTAGAGGTTTTGAGTCTAGCTCCCTGTCCACCAGCTGCTCCTTACCACGGGTCCATTCTGCCCATCTCCACCCATCCTACTGGTCTGGATAAATGTTTCTTTAACTCCTTGTTGTCAGAGTCCCATGCAGTTTTATTTTTGGCAGTTCTGGTTTATTATTTTTAAATTGGTTGTTATCCTTTTTTGGTTGTGCAAGGAAGTGAAGCATTTCTCCCTATACCTCTATCTTGACTAGAACTGAATTTGCATCTATTTAAAAAATATTTTGTGTTGCAAAAGTTTTTTATTGCTTGTTATTGTTTTAATTCATCAGTAAAAAGTCACACCTGGGTTTAGTCTCATGAAAAGATTTTCCTTATACTCAGGGTTTTTGGGATATCCACTTGTATTTTGTACAGTGTATCTTCATATTTCACATTTGGATTTCGAATCTATTGCAGTTTATTATATGCATGATATGAAAAATGAAGTCTAATTCATTCATATTTCATTTAGAATATTTCATTTAGAGTTTTTGCCTCAATCTTAATGGGTAATATTGGTCTAAAATTTTGTTTTTCTACTATTTTAATTCTTTTGGATACAATGTTTGCCCTTGTTTCATGAAAAGAATTTGGAAGTAATATTCATTTTTAAATCTTAGAAAAATTTATTTTTACTGAAAGCATTTAATTTATAAAGGCTTGTTAGATTTCTTTGTGAACTAGTTAAACTTGGTGTGTATACATGTTATAATTTCCTCATAAATATCTGAATATTTTCTATGAAAATTGGACTTTTTAAGTCTTATACTTCTACTAGGGTGAGTAGTGGTGAAATAATTTCATACATAAATAGTTTTCACACTTATTTGTACAGATATATATATATAATATTGTTTTAAATGACTTTTTATTTGCTTGTTATCAATAATTATATCCTCTTATCATTTATTATTTGTTTTTTATCTTGTTTCATCCTTGATAAAAAATATAATTGCCCGTTTTGTAGATTTAATGTTCTTATCTGATATATTTTTACTTTATTTTATTAATTTCTATTGCTATCTTTTTTTGTTATAGTTTCTGTTTATTTACTGTTTTAGATTCTTTTTAAATTTTAAAGAGACAATTTAATTCATTTCTTTAATTCTTTCATTTTTAATTAATAAGTGTGTTTAAGGCTATAGGTTTTCTTTTGACCACTACTTTAACTGTCATCTCAGCTCTCTTGATGGGTGTACTGGTCTATTATCACTAGTTTTGTCTGTATTTCCACATTCATCCTAGGGTTGAGAGCAGGCTTCTAAATTTCAAGACCAATGGGCCCTTTCTTTCTCTCCCTGTGTTTCTTTCCTGTTTTTCTTTCTTTTGTTTTTTTATTGGTGTTTATTATTCCCATACATGTCTTTTTATACTTTTTATTATTTTTTAAAAAATTTAATCTTTATTGTGTTTTTCCATTACCACTTAGCCCCCTTATACCCCTTCCCTCCAGCAATAGACAACAGTGTGGTGATTGCTGGGGGGCCCTTTGTTTCTAAAATTTATTTTCAACTTATAGTTTTTTTACATTGCTATCAGAAAATACTTTTTGTAGTGTTTTTACATTGTGACACTAATATTTTCTTTGATAATTAGTAAAGGATCAAATTTTGTAACTGTTCCATGTACACTTGAGAAGAAGGTATATTTTGTGTAGTAAATACACAAAAGATGAAGAGAAAGAAATTTAAAGAAAACACTACAAAAAATAATCAAGTAATAAAGGGAAACAGCAAGAGAAGAAGAAAGGAGATGAAACTACAAAACAATCAGAAAACATTGAATTAAATTGGAATAATTTGCCTTCATGTATCCAAAGTAAGAGAATAAAATTATTTAATCAAAAGACACAGAGTGACTGAATAGATTTAAAAAGCATTAGACTGTTATATTTTTGTCTTAAGCACCTTTTACCCCTCTTCAAATTCACTGTGTAAACTTGGGTATATCATTCAAAAATCTCTGGGCCTGTTATTAAAATGAGTTCACTGTATCTAAAGCTCTCCAAAAAGTTCTCAGAACTTTTTCAGAGTATGATTTTCACCTTTATGTGAAAGAAATGTCCCAAATTAGGTTTCATTAGGGTTGCAGGAATGAGACAAAGAAGTGGGCAAGAAGACTAGCCTGGGGGAAGTAGGGGAATAAGATCCGCAAATAGAGAGAAAAGATTAGATTAGCACAGAAGACTCAGGGGAAAGACTTAACCCTTATAACACTAGGTTGTATAACACAACAATATTATTCATACAACTCTTCTAAATTTACGCTGACTTCATGGAATCCTTCCATTGTTCTTGAAGATACACACACAGTTGAATTAAGTTGAATGGATTCTTACTAATAGAAGCATCTAATTGTCAATAAAATGATATAATTTGTTTAGTTCTGATAATATATTCCACTTTTGTCATTCTGCCTATCTGCATAAGTAGAAGAGACTACAGCAATTTGCAGGGCAAATAAGAGAACAGATTTTCCTTTTACTTGCACATTTTCTTGTAGCGTAAAATTTCTAAGAGAATAAAATCTACACAAACTTTCTTTCCGAGTAAGCCACTTGGTAAACTTAGAGCCATTTATATGAAAATGATCAGTGGCAAGTGAAGATATCTAGAAATAGCCATCCTGAAATTTGAGTACTGAGATTAACTCTCATAGTTTCAAAAAAGAACTCTGAAAATAATCATTGAGTTAAGGGCTATTGTCACAATTTCTTGGCTCACTTATCTATTTTTCTTACCTCATTGAACCTAACGGTGATTTTTTTTAAAGAATGATAGTAAAACAAATAAGAAAAAGTTGTAAAATCAATATCCAGATGAGTTAACAAGACAGAATAATTATGCTCTAGATTTGATAAAAGAAAGATAGCTTATAACATTGATGACCAATTTTGGAGAAAATACATTTATCAATAATGAATTCTCAGTTCTTATCATTTATCATTTTATTGGGCATCTTTAATTACTATGCATAAGTTAAAACTGAGCTGAATTATCACAATTCATGTTTCTTCAGCTACTCATAGAAATACATTCAAGTGATCTCTCAGCTGTGCTCCTTTGACCACCAGACTTTCCAGGTTTTACCTGAAAAATGTCCATTGGTTTCTTTGTCCTAAGCACCCTAGCTTAAGGGCAGGCGTGATAGATAAGCTGAGATGTGTGTGAGTACCTTCCTCTAGGTAATAAGTTCCTTCAAATACGTTTAGAATTATAGACATTTTTAAAGAGAGAATCAAGCCAGAACACCATATGATCTCATCTATAAAAGGAATCTAATGACCAAAATAAACTAATGACCAAAATACAACCACAGTCATGGAAACATGGAACAGACTGAAAGTGACCAGAAGGGAGGGGAAGAGGGATAATGGTGGAAAGAAGGGGAAGGAACTGGACAAAACACATGTATGAATGACCCAGAGACATGGACAACAGTGTGGGAATTGACTATGGGAGCAGATGGTGGGCTGGGCAGAGGAGGGCATGGGGGGGGACTGTGACAACTGTAATAGAATTACATTAAAATGATTTAATCAAAAAGGGTGATCAAGAGATGATTTAAGGAAGACTGTAAAGGCAACAAAAATTTGCTGTTGGGAAAAATGTAACATAGGCACATTTTACATAATGCAAAGTACAAGAGACTATTTGTAAATTAACATTGTCCAAAACACATTGACAACAGAGACCGAAAAAATTCTTAAGAGTTGTAATATAGCGTTGCCTTCCTATTTGTCTTACTTAAAGAACAGTGAGGATGAGAATTGATTGTTCCTTGATTTTAATGTCTGTTCATTTATCTAAATTTATATATTATCCATTGGATCCACATAATTTCCATAAGAAATATTAATTGATTTCCAGTGTTACTTTTTATCACTATGAACATAGTGATAAAGGGAAATCATATGTATGTACATGTATATATTTATACACACATTGAAAATTGAATATAGTAACTGCAATTTAGGTTTATAGGTTAGATTGAAATACATAACACTATTTTTTATAAGTAACAAAAATTGCTGTAACTCTATCTGAAAATGAAATCTTTTGATTCAATACCTCTTTTTCTGTAGACTTCTAAGTTTTTCAAAGGCAGTAATGAAGTTGTACATATCCCATGTGATTATGGTGGTCATGAAAGTCCTTTTGGTTCATGACATTCATCTCATGTTCTTGTCAATGAAATCTGTCACGTCATCTCCCTAGAACTTACAACTTGTCCAGTCAATCTTCTCATTGCCACTTTCATATCTCTGTTCCTTAAAGTATAAATGGCAGGATTTAAGACAGGAGTGACAACAAAGTCCACAATGGAAAAAAATGTATCCAATGACTTGGTAGGGAAAGGCCACACATAGAGAAACATGCATGGAGTGAAAAACAAAACCACTACTGTGATGTGAGCTGACAAAGTAAAGAATGCTTTGGACAAATCCTTTGAAGAATGTTTTCTAACAGTGACTAGAATAAAGATGTATGACATAATTAAGAAAAAGAAGGTTCCCATAGATATGAAGCCACTGTTGGCAGTGACCACAAATTCTAGTTTATAAGTAGCCATGCATGCAAGTTTAATAACCCTAGGAAAATCACAATAAAAGCTCCCCACATAGTTAGGACCACAGAAAGGTAAATTTATGACAAAAACAAACTGAAACACAGCGTGAATCACTCCAATGATCCAAGCAGCCAATATCAAAAGTACGCACATTTTGGGACTCATAATAGTTAGATAGTGGAGAGGTTTGCAGATTGCAGTGTACCTGTCATATGCCATGGCTATTAGCAGTGCCATCTCCACTCCTCCCATGACATGAATAAAGAACATTTGTATCATGCAACTGTGGAAAGAAATGATTTTATAATCACTGAAAAGGTCAGATATCATCCTAGGAACTGTGGTAGATGAAAGGCCCAGGTCAATGAGTGATAGATTGGCCAGCAGAATATACATGGGGGAGTGTAAGTGAGAATCAAATATCACTGTGAACACAATGAAGAGGTTTCCTAGGATAATTCCCACATAGAATAGAGAAAAGAAAAGAAAAAGAAAAAACTGCATTCCTAAGGATTGTGCCAGTCCCAGTAACACAAATTCGGTTACCACAGAGCCATTTACTTGGTCCATTGAATCATAAAGAAGGGAAGACTCTGAAGTGACCTGAAAGAACAGAAAAAAAGGAATCAACTTTTAAGTACAGAAAATAATGTATTAAATGTTGATAATTCAAAATTGGTTACTAAGAGGAGTCAAGATAACCCGGCAAACCAAGAGGCAGAGAATGTTACACTCATTACCTCCCAGAACAAAACTGGAATTACAACTAAAATATAGAGCAATCAACCTGAATAACCAACTGAAGACGAGCTGAAGATAAGTCTTAAAAACAAAGATTACAGAAAGTAGCCACATCAAGACTTATAGAAAGGGTGGAGATGTGAAAAGGACTGGTCCTACACCAACAGCTCCCATGGGCAGCTGCTGAAATTCTGGAGGGATATCTCAGCTGCAAAATGTCCCTCTGAGAAGCATGGGGTCTCAACCACAGGCAGGGCTCCCCACCCAGAGCATCAGAGCCTAGAAGAAGTGTCCACATATCTGACTGAAAATCAGTGGGGATTCTAATCCCCATGGAGAGACAAGAGTCTACTAGAGTCACAAGTGCTCTTTTAAAGGGCCAGTGCACAAAATCTTGTTTGTAGCTACTTACTTACTCTGGGCTCCAGCAGAGAGGGTGGAACAGACTACAGTTGAGTGAGGAGAGACTAGGGCTTATGGCTCTGGGGTGAGAGCTGAAGGGAAAGCCACCAAGATCCCTTTGCCTAGTCCCTGTTTTATACTGCAGATGGCATCTTTCTTGGGTGGAGCACTGCCATCTATATGGCATTAGCCTTGGAGAATGCAATAGCCCCACCTATTGCAACTGGGAGCCAAACTCCAAGTTGCCCCACCCTGGGAAGCTTGTACCCTGCTGAAGAGTTAGCAGTCTGGGCCAGGTTGTGGACATCTGGGCAGACTCAAAGGATATCAGTAACTGAGTTGTGTGGTTTTGGGGGCAGAGGGTCATTCACCCCACTTTTCTGTAAACCCCACTGATGCCTCCATCTCATAGGAGATCCATTAGTGCCACCAAAAATAAAAACTGCTAGAAATGATAAATTAATTCAGGAAAGTAGCAGAATACAAAAGACATATCCAGAAATCAGTTGCATTTTTACATACCAATAATGAACTATCAGAAAGAAAAACTAAGAAAACAATTCCATTTACAATTGTGTCATAAAATAGCTAGAAATTTAACAAAGGATGTAAAAAACGTACTCAGAAAATTATAAGACATTGAAGAGAGAACTTGAAGAAGACACAAATAAATGGAAGCATATACAGTGTTCATGGATTGGAAGAATTAACATAATTAAAATGTCTGTACCACCCAAAACATTCTATAGATTCAGTACAGTTCCTATCAAGATACCAGTGGTATATTTCACAAAACTAGAACCAATATTCCAAAAATTTATATGGAACCACAAAAGACTCTGAATAGCCACAACAATCTTGAGAAAGCTGAACAAAGTTAGAGGAATCATCCTACGTGATATCAAACTATACTACAAGGACACAGTAATTGTCGCCCTGATCACTGTGGCTCAGTTGGTTGAGTGTAGTCCTGTGAAACAAAAGGTCTCTGGTTTGATTCCAGCTCAGGGTGCATCCAAGAGGCAACCCATCAATGTTTGTCTCACACATTGATATTTCTCTCCTTTTCTTTCTCCCTCCTTGCCCCTTCTCTAAAATAAATAAATAAATAAGTAAATAAAACATGGCACTGGCATAAAAACAGATGTATAGATTGATGGAACAGAATAGAGAGCCCAGAAATAAACACTTTATTACCTTTATGGTCAATTAGTATTTGACAAAGCAGAGCAAGGACATACAATGAAGAAAAGATAGTCTCTTCAACAAATTGTGTTGGAAAAATCGGACAGATACATGGAAATACACAATATGCAAGAGTAAACTCAAAATGGATGGAGGACATATGTAAGATATGAAACCACAAAAAATCCTAGAAATAACATAGGAAGTAAAATCTCTGATATTTCTTGTAGCAATATTTTTTCCGATATACCTCTTTGGGCAAGGAAAACAAAAGAACAAAACAAATAGATCTACATTAAAAAGTTTTCACACAGCAAAGGAAACCATCAAAATGAAAAGACACTTTACTGTGTGAGAGAACATTTGCAAGTAATACATCTAATTAGGGGTTAATATTCAAAATTGATAGAGAACTTATAAAACTAAGCACAAAAAAAACCAAACAAACAATGTAATTTTAAAAATGGGCAAAGGACCCAAATATACATTTCTCCAAAAAGGATATACAGATGGCCTATAGATATATAAAAAGATGATCTATGCCACTAATCATTAGAAAAATGAAAATTAAAACCACAATGAGATATCATATCACATTTGTCAAAATGGCTATCATCAGTAAATCAACAAACAAGTGTTGGTAGGATGTGAGAAAAGGGAACCCTCATGCACTGTAGGTTGGAAATGCAGACCAATGCAGCCACTGTGGAAAACAGTATGGGGTTACCTGAAAAAAAAATACAAAATGGAACTATCTTTTGACCCAGTGATTCTACTTCTGGGAATATATACAAGGAAACCTGAAACAATAATGTGGCAGGTGGAGATGGGGTAGGCCAGGAGAGAATAATGGAGGAAAAATGGGGACAACTGTAACTGAACAAAAATCAAAAAAGGGAAGAAAGAATATATGCACTCCCATCTTCATGGAAGCATTATTTAGAATAGCCAAGAGTTGGAAGTACCTAAGTGTCCATCAGTAGATGAGTTGATAAAAAAGCTGTAGTACATTTACACAATGAATACTACTCAGCCATAAAAAAAAGAGGAAATTTTACCTTTCACAATAGCATGAACAGACCCGGAGAGGATTATGCTAAGTAAAATAAGTCAGTCAGAGAAAGACAAGTACCATATGATATCACTCATAGGTGGAAACTAATGAACAAAATAAACAAAATAGAAACAGACTCATAATAAAAAGAATAAACTGACAGCTGTCTGAGTGGAGAGGGCATTGCAAGACTGGCTTAAAAGGCAAAGTGATTCAGCAAAAAACCCCTCATAGACACAGACAACAGTATGGTATTACCAGAGGGAAAGGAAGGTGGGAGGAGGTAGGAAAGGGTAAAGGTGGGATAAGTGGTGATGGAAGGAGATGACTTGGGATGGTGAATACACAATATAATGTACAGATGATATATTATAGAATCATAGCCCTGAAAACTATATAATTATTGTTACCCCAATTAATTCAATAAATAAAGTTATTTTTAAAGAAAAGAAAATTGACTAGTAACAAATATTTTATTTGATTGGTACAAGCAATTTACAAAATAATAAAACCTCGGGTTATAAAAATTTTGTGTACTATGATCAAAGCTGCATTCAGAGGCAATCTAGTTTAAAATGCAAGAAAATAAACTCAGAATTCATAATAAAAATAATAAATATTGTAAACCAAATAAATATTGAATCCCAGAATATTGGGAGAGTGTAATTGAGATTATAAAAATAGACCTTTAAAAATAAAAATAGACCTTTTAAAAATATAATCAAGAATAATAAAATTAAATGACAACCAGAAATGAGTTTAAAAGTGCATAACAGTTAAAACACCTCTGAAGCCTGTTTCTTATAGGAGTATAAAAGCAATCTACCCCAAACCAAAACTGAATTTAATTGAATTATATATATATAATGAGTATTTACTTCAATGAAGAAAGTCCTGTGCCCCCCTTTGAGTTACAAACACCTGGAAATAATATAGATCATTGTTGAAGAAATCCTGATGACCTGAGAGAGCTTGTTTGGAGAAAAAGCACACTTGGTTGTTCTGCCTTCTTTTGGAAACACTGGTGACTTTGTGAGGCTCCCAGTAGTACTTCAGGGCTAGGACCTGATAGAATCTGCCATTTCTCCTGTTGGAGATTTAAATTTTGTCAGTCATTAAGGGTCTGGAAAGATACATCTTTAAACAGAAAATGTAAACACATATTAAATAAAAAAGATGATCAGAATTATAGGTTTGTGTAGAAGTGGGAAAGAACTTTGGGGTTACCTCGAAGTGTCTTCATTTTACAGGTAGAGAAATAACCCAGTGAGGCTGAATGGCTAGCCAGTGTGTTTACAGCAGAATATTCACAGCGCCAGAACTAGAAGTCAGTCTAGTTTCCAGTCCAGTCTAGTTTCCAGTCTTCTTCAATAATGCTCTACACGTACGAAAGTGATAAAAAAGTGAAAATTATTTAAATTTGATAGGATCACAGCAGTCTAATTGGAAGGGCCCTATTTATGTGTGAGTTCCTATTTCATTCTAAATGAAATTGGCCTTTTATTCCTAAAAATATATTTCATTTTCATTGAATATTGCTCTTCCCTGCCCCCTTACCTATTTCTTCAAACCACCTGGACAGTCCTTGAACAGTTCATGTCAGAACTATAGCCACCAGCTCTGTACCATCCCCTGGCATGGGGCCATAATCTTTTTGAACCTGAGCATATCCTCTCAGATTAGGCATTGACCGGAGCCTTTAAAGGTGGAGGAAAGTAATCCTGAAGGAGAGGGAACCACACCAGAATCCCGGAGGTCATGGTTTGAGATTCTTTTCTTGTGATTCAAAACAGAATTTGGTCCTCAAATAGGGTGGGAATAACTGAGGCCAGATGGCTGTTTTACAAATGGAAAATAAAGTTTAAAATTAGTTGAAGAACACAAAAAGCAGAAACATGTGAATCTTGAAAAATCTTTACATTAAGGCAGTAAATTGAAACTATCAAAATTGTGTACGTGTAGAATTAATTTTATAACACAATGCAATTCAATGATTGAAATTCTAGAATAGGAGAGAGATGGTATAGAATAAAAGGGCAAAAACATTTCAAGAAGAACATTTCTGACACAAATATTTTACAGAAGAGCAGAAATTAAAAGGGAGAGGGGGAGATAGAGAGAGGGAAGCAAACATGACAGTGGCAATTTTGTAATTTAAAATTGTCTTTCCTACCTGCCTGTTCAGTCATAGGATGTACATTTTTAGAAGAGAAATTCGGAGAGCTTAGTGTTCATTTCTGTAATTAATACATCCCCTCCCCAAAACAAAGCTATATATGAGATTCTTGGTAACAGAAAAGAAGCTAATTAGTGGTACAGGAGAGTAACCCACTGCTCTCATAGAGACAATGAATACCCAGCCCATTATTAGTTTCTCTTGAGAACTAGATCTTTGAATCACATTGATTTCCCCAGGAGAAAAATATTGAAAGAATTGCTTGTTGACTTTGACACATATGGTTTATGGATGAGAAAATTGAATCCCAGAAATTTGGAATGACTTATTCAGCATTGGGTAGCCATGAATGCATAGGTGTCATTAGTCTTTTTTATCTTTATTAAAAAATATTTTATTGTTTATGCTATTACAGTTGTCCCACTTTTTCCTCCTTTGCCTCCCTCCACCCAGCCCAACCCCTGCTTCCATGGTCAGTTCCCATACCACTGTCCAAGTCCATGGGTCCTTCATATATGTTCTTTGACTAATCTCTTCACCTTTTTTCAGTCAGTCACCACCTCTCCCCTCCCCTCTTACAGCTGTCAGTCTGTTCCATGATTCTCTGCCTCTGGTTCTGTTTTGCACATTAGTTTATCTTGTTCATTAGATTCCTCTTATAATTGAGATTATACAGTATTTATCTTTCACCGACTGGCATATTTCACTTAGCATAATAGTCTTCAGTTCCATCCATGCTATCACAAAAGGTAGGAATTCCTTCTTTTTTTCTGCTGTGTAGTATCCCCTATATTTATTTAGTACTTATTTCCCCTATTTATTCATTACTTACGTTTATCTGATTGATACAGTGACTTTTCAGACTGCTGTAAAACTAGTAGTTTTATATTCAATTTTTATATCTCCATTCTAGAGAACAATTCTAAGAGAAGGATGGAGTTATTAACAACTAGTATTCTAAAGTAAAATTGAAATCATAGACACAGATTACCGTATGTTGGCTACCAGAGGGTAGGAAGGGTGAGGGGTGATACAGGGTAAAGGGGGCCAATTATGGTGATGGAAGATGATTTGACTTTGGGTGGTGGGCACACCATGAAATGCACAAATGTTGTATTACATAGAATAATACACTTGAAACTTATATGATTTTATTAACCGATGTTACCCCAATAAATTTAATTAAAAAAAGATTGTGTTGAAAATATAATTTTCTGCTTAACAGATGTAATATTGAAGTAGAAAGGGTATGTCAGAAACACATGAGTTTATTTAAAAAATCAGAAAACGACTTGAGTATTATTTATTTATTATGTGAAATTCTAAGGCTGAATTTATACAGAGACTTAAAAGTTGAAGTGATAAAAATGAGAAAAAAAGAATTGTCAGTAATGAAACAGAGAGGGGAGGGAAGGTTTTGAGGTAATATGTTGGTTAGTATAACATAATCTCTATTTAGGGTGGGTGATATTGGGTATGAATTGCTTGAAATAACTGAAATAAAGGTGACAAAAATATATCCTGAGTGGACAGACACACCTTCACCTATATTACCATGCATCAAAATTGAAGGAATAAATCTAAAATCCCTGGTATATTAAGACAATTCTTATCATTAATAACAGGAGAATAAATTAATCATTTTCCTATTATCAATTATAGCAAATGATTACCTGTGAACATCTACCTGTGCTCTTAAACTCTGTAGTATTGGGGATGAAGGTCTTCTTGAATGTATTTGTCCTTTATCCTTCCTTAGTTCCCTGGGTACATGAAAAATGTGTATTTTAACAGATCAATTTCTTAAGAGACCATGTGAAAATGGGTACAAATATAAAAGAAAAAAATGGTAGGAACCTAATTTGAATTGCCTGGCTTTGTCTTTGATGTATAGATACAAAGAATCTGACCTTCAGGTTGTCATGGAGACCTCATACTTTCAAGGCTGTAGATTTATTTAGAGTTGTATTTGTTTAGTGTAGAGAACTGGTTTGTTTTGAATCTGGCAAATGTGACTCAGCCCTGTATGGAACACCTACAGAAGCAAGGTGGTGGTCAGGAGCCAGACCTTCAGGCTGGGTTTTCCCATGGGAATCAGGCCTAGAAAATGCATACAGATTGTTATGGCTTGCTTTTGCTAAAACCCTGTCACCCTGGTCTGAAACAGTACATGTTTATTGTCTATCTTCAAGGTAATTTCCAAAGCCTGTGTGAATTTTCCCAATGACAGAGCTAATCAGCTCACTATCTTTCCCTTCTGCATATGTTATTTTCATTTCCTTGGTTGTATCTAAAATGTAGACAATAATATTCTATGTAATAGATAATAAGTCCTTCTTTGATATAAGAACCAAGAAAAACAATAAAAGCCTATCCAGGCAAGGGTCAAGGCGCTCTCCCCTTGAGAGAAGTGGCCACAGGACTCTCATCTTAAGAGAGTACCATACCATCCCATTTTCTCCACAGGATTGCTGTAGCCTGTGCATTTGTTTTTGTCTTCAGTCACAACATACAGGTTCTGCTGGCTCTGCCACAGTTTAGAGCTGTATGTCATTATCTCTTGTTCAGAAACAGGAGAAAATCATATTCTCAGGAAGTAGCAAAATAATTTTCAGTCCCAAATTAATTTTTGAAAAATAGTGACACTCCAAAAATTTATAAGCAAAGATAAAAACTGGAGAGTAATGTGAACCAAAGTGTTTAAAAAACAAATAGGGATACATGGTCAGTTTCATGAAGCATAGTGTACATATGTCAAAGTAAAACAATTTTATTGCTTAGAAGAAACACAACTAATCTGAGATTAAGGAAAATTTCTCTTGTGGCCCTCCCAGAGGGCTCTTATGCAACACAGTGAAAAGTGCAGAGCCCTGTAAGTTATTTTACCATCACAATGTCCTCCTGTCCTGATATGCCTTTGTAGGAGACTGAAGTACCAGGCAGCTTATTAAGATAAATGAGGGAGAATATATGCAGAAATAAAGTCCTAGGGAGTGAGGAAACCAAGCACAGAGCACACTGTGATTTGAGGTCTATCTCCTGGTGTATGGATCATGGGTTTGCTTAGCAGTGGAGAAGGCTCCCAAGCCAACAGAGGAGTACAGTGTAGAGTTCATGAGACCTAGGAGTATCAGAGAAGGCTGACACTAGGGATTTACAGGTTGCCTCAGCAGAGATTGGCTCAAGATTTGAATTAGCCTAAACTTGTAAAAGGAATGCATCAGATTTCACTGTAGAGAATTAAGGAGATACAGAAAGATAAAATTAATCATTGGGAAGAGAAAAGAAGAAAGAAAAGGGAAGTTCTTTAATCCTATGACTTTGGATTAAATGTGAAAAAGAATGCTCAGATATTATTCAGTAAACGATGCCTGTTGTTAATTTGTTTTACTCTTGTTAACTTTTTTCACTTATTTATTTTTTAAGATTTTATTTATTTATTTTTAGAGAGAGGGGAAGGGAGAGAGAAAGAGGGAGAGAAATATTGATGTGAGAGAGGAACATGGATAGGTTGCCTCTCGTACATGCCCTGACTGGGGACTGAACCTGCAACCTAGGCATGTGCTCCAACTCGGAATATAACTAGCAACATTTTGCTTTGTGGAATGATGCCAAACCATCTGAGCCACACCAGTCAGGGCTATTTATTTATTTAATGATAAATATTTATTGGGCATTTTCTATACAGGCATTATTGATGTTATAACCATAAACATGAGGGACACAGCCCCTCCTCACATGAAACTTACAATGGAAAGAGGAAAACATACACTGAATAAGATATTGTGGGCATGATTAATGTTACAAAGTGGTAATAGAGAGTGCATAATAATATGCAATGAAAGGAAGTCTCCTGCACCCAGATTCTAGGAAGTCTTCCCTGGTAAAATGATATTGAAACTGAGATTTGAAGAATAGGTGATAATAGACAAAGGATGCAGAACAAATGTTGTAGGCAGAATGATTAGTCAGTGCAGAGCCTCAGAGATGAGAGATTCTAAAGTTTTCAAGCAAATAAAAGAGAACAAAATTGGCTTTGGAATTGCAAGGAGAGAGCATGTTCTCTGAGTCTGGGGGATGCGATGGGAGCCACATCTTGGATGGCATAAAAAGCTTTGCAAAGGAATTAGTATTTTAAGAGCAGTAGAAAAAGTATGTGAAGGGTTTAAACAAAATAAACACATTCCTATATTTGTAAAGATCTATTACTAAAATGTAGGTAAAGGGAATGAAGACAAACAAGCTTTGAAGTCAAAAGACCACATAGATGACTTAATATTCTATTTCACTGAGCCACATCAGCCAGTTAATATTCTATTACTAAGATGACATGTGAAGCCTTAGACAGGAATGATGTTATTATAGAATAAAATAAGGGGACATATTGAAGAGGTGTTTACAATGTGAAATTAATGGGACTTGCTGATTAATTGAATATTGGATATTAGGGGTATGAAGGAGTCCATTATTACTCCCAGGTTTAGGGGTGAGCATCATGATAAATACTGATGCTACTTATTGTGACTGGGGACTCTGAAAGAAAAGCAGGTTTCTGGAGGAGATGATTGATTTAGTTTTAGACTTGTTGAGTGGGAGATGCTTGTGAAGCATTCAAGTTGGTGGGCAGTTAGATTTTGTAGATCAGGAACTCAAGAAATAGTACTTCAGCTTTGAGAGCACCTACGTCTTAGATGGTAATTAAAGCCATGGGAATGGATGCCACCTAGGGACAGAATACAGAGTAAGAATAGGCTGCAGATGGAATTGTTAAGAACACTGTGTAGTTGAACAAACAAAGGAAACTCAGGAAACTGATACAGGGAATGAATTCCCAGAGAATAGAAGGAAAACCAGAAGACTGTGGTGTTGCAGTAGCCCAATACAGTATTTAATGGAGGGTATATTTCATAATGATTAAGTAAAAAGGAAATTCCATGTTGGCTGGTGTGTCTCCATTGATTCAAATGTCGTCTAGTAGCTGAAATGTTGTAGGTTAGATTCCGCTCAGGGCACATACTTGGGTTGCGGGTTTGATCCCAAGTCTGGGTATGTGGTGGGAGGCAACCAATCCATATTTCACTTACATCAATGTTTCTTTCTCTCCCTTCCTCCCTCCCCTCCCCTCTCTCTAAAAGCAATAAAAAATATCTTTAGGTGAGGATATGAATAAAAAGAAAGAGAAGGAGAAGAAGAAATTTCCACCTAGGGGAATAACAAAGCATTAGAAAATAATGCTATTGATTTGTTTATACAGAGAAAGCTAGAGATCTTATTAGAAAGGTTTCTAGAGAACCACAGGGCAAAATACCATAGGCACTAGTTTCTTTTAACTGAGCAGCTTTTATTTACAGAGCAGTAGAAAAAAGTACATGAAAAAGTTGTGTATAATGTCAATAAAGTTTTTCATTCAAATGTAGAAATCCTCAAGTAAATTGAATATACCTCACCACTATTGGCCTTGTATTTATTTAAGACTATCAAACACAGATGTATAAACTCTTGGGGGAATCTTTTGCCTGACCAGGAAACCATATTCAAGGAAAACGGACATCTAAACACAGTTCCTGGGTGATCATTCTCCTTTGAAACAGCTGTTATTTCTATGCCTTTTTTGGAGAATACACAAAATAATTGAATATTGAAAGTTATTCATTTTTAGAATAATAGAGAGGCAGAGAAGAGTGTAAAGAATGTTGGCCTGTATTTATCTAAAATATTGATAGTTCTAAAGAAATTCTCTCGTTGTGGATTTAATTAAATTAAATTTAATTTAAAAAATGGTCAAAGGACCCGAACAGACACTTTTCCTGGGAAGACATAGAGAGGGCCTAGAGACATATGAAGGGATGCTCAGCATCACTAGTCATCACAGAGATGCAAAATAAAACCACAGTGAGATACCTCTTCATACCAGTTAGAAGGACCATCGTAAAAAAAAAATCAACAAGCAATAAGTGCTGGCAAGTTTGTGGAGAAAGAAAATCCTAGTTCACTGTTGGTGGGAATGAGGACTGTTGAAGACACTGTGTGAAACTTCCTCAGAAAAATAAAAATGGAACTGCTTCTTGATTTAGCAATACCACTGTTGGGATTATTCCCTAAGAACCCTGAAACAGCAATAGAAAAGAACCTATGCACCCCAATGTTCATAGCAGCACAATTCACAATAGCCAAGAGCTGGAATGTCCATCAGTAAATAAATGGATCAGAACCCTGTGGCAGATTTACATAATGGAATCCTATGGGGCAGAGAGAAAGAAGGAACTCCTACCCTTTGTGACAGCATGGATGGAACTGGAGAGCATTATGCTAAGTGAAATAAGCCAGGTGGTGAAAGGTAAATACCATATGATTTTACTACAAGTGGAACTTAATCAGGAAAATAAACAAACAAGCAAAATACAATCAGAGACATTGAAATAAAGAACAAACTTACAGTAACTGGAAGGGATGGGGGAGAGAGATAATAGGGGGTAATAGAGGAAGGGCCATCAAGGATCATGTATAAAGGACACGTGGACAAAGCCAAAGTGGGTAGGTTTGAGGGTGGAAGGTGGGGATCACTTAGGTAGGGGGCTGAGGTGAGGTGAAAATGGAGACAACTGTACTTGACAAACAATAAAAGCAAAATAAAACAAAACAAAAAAACTGTGATACATTTACACAATGAAATACTATGCAGCAGAAAGAAAGAAGGAGCTCAGCCTTTGTGACAGCATGGATGGAGCTGGAAAGCATTATGCTAAGTGAAATAAGCCAGGCAGCAAAAGGCAAATACCATCTGATCTCATCCATAAGTGGAACCCAATCAACAAAACAAACCAACAAGCAAAATATAACCAGAGACAATGAAATAAAGAACAAACTGACAGTAACTGGAGGGGAGGCGGACAGAAGATAAAGGGGGAAAGAAGGGAAAGGGTAATCAAGGAACATGTATAAAGGACCCATGGACAAAGCCAAAGGGTGGTATGATTGAGGGTAGGAGGTAAAGGTGGGTGGGGTGGGAGAAAGTAGTGGTGGGAAAATGGAGACAACTGTATTTGGACAACAATAAAAAGTGATTGAAAAAAGAGAAATTCATTATCACCAAACCTATATTACATGTATTGTTAAAGGTCTCATTTAAGAAGGAAATGGAGACAACTGTACTTGAACAACAATAAAAAAGAAGAAAAATGGAAGAACAGTCACAAACAATAAAATGGCAGTAAATATGTATCTATCTATAGTCACTTTAAATGTAAATAGCTTCAATACTCTAATCAAAAAGTCATAGGCTAGCTGAATGGATAAGAAAAATAAGACCCATATATATGCTGTCTACAAGAGACCCACTTCATAATTAAAGGTACACACAGTCTAAAAGTAAAGGCATGGGAAAATATTTCATGCAAATGGGAATAAAAATAACCTGGGGTAGCAAAACTTATATGTGACAAAACAAACTTTAAAACAAAGGCTATAATAAGAGACAAAGAACACCACATAATAATAATAAGAGCATTCCAACAAAAGTATACAACCTTTGTAACAACCCTATGTATACAGCCCTTGTATACGACCCTATGTACCCAACATAGCAGCATCTAAATATGTAAAGTAAATCTTGGTGGATATAAAGGGACAAACTGATACTAATACAGTCATAGTAGGGGATTTTAACAACCCAATATTTTTATTATTGTCATTATAATA
Source organism: Tonatia bakeri (assembly GCA_004024845.1). NCBI lineage: Eukaryota > Metazoa > Chordata > Mammalia > Chiroptera > Phyllostomidae > Tonatia > Tonatia bakeri. The sequence goes on along the minus strand of PVIA01008804.1, from coordinate 44,287 downwards.
GGTGTTCCCATTCTGTTCCCCCCTTTGTTCACCTCCATCCTATGCCCCCTTTTCTCTAGCCATCACTACACTGTTTGTGTCTGTGAGTCATGCATACATGTTCTTTGGCTAACCCCTTAACCTTGTTTCATCTAGTCCTCCTAACCCCTTCCCCTCTGACAGCTATCAGTCTTCCAAATGTCCATGCTTCTTTTTTCATTTTGTTTGTCAATTTATTCATTAGATTCCACATGTAAGTGATAACATATGGTATTTATCTTTCACCAACTGATTTATTTCACTTAGCATAATCTCTAGGTCCATCCATGCTGTCACAAAAGGTAATATTTCCTTCCTTTTATGGTTGCATAATATTCCATTGTGTAAATGTACCACAGCTTTTTTATCCACTCATCTAGTGATGGGCACTTGGGCTGCTTCCAAATTTTGGCTATTGTAAGTAACATTGCAATGAATATAAGAGTGCATATATTATTTTGTATTGGTGTTTCAGGATTCTTAGGATATGTTCCCAGAAGTGGGATCATTGGGTCAAAAGACTGTTTCAGTTTTAAGTTTTTGAGGAAACTCCATACTGTTTCCTACAGTGGTTGCACCAGTGTGAATTCTCATCAGCAGTGCACAAGGGTTCCCTTTTTTCCACATCCTTGCTAACACTTGTTGTTTGTTGATTTGGCAATGAGATATCACTTCATACCTGCCAAAGTGACTACTATCAATATTCATTTTTGTATTAATTTTTCCAGTGACAGAAAGCTCATTCCCTAAGCAAAATAATGAAAGCTGATATAGATATACTCTGTTCTTTCATCTATCACAATTTAATTAATTATATTTTTAGATATCTTTCCATCATTTAAGGGACTATTTTCTATTATTAATTACTTATTTTGTCATTTGCTTTGGATAAGATAGATTTTAAAAAATCACATTTAACTCGGTATCCTCTCTGTGCCCCTGAGATTTTTAAGCAATTAACTTACAACATTTCTCGGCTATTTTTAAGCTCCCCAGATTAGGCTTCATGAAGAATTTGGCATAATACTTAGTAAACAGGAAATGATTAATAGCAAATTCAATAACAACACTCATGTTTGCATATTTCAGTTGATACTATGTGTTTAAAAGAAATTCTTATTATAGCTTTCTTATTTATTCTTATTATAACTATTCCCTGTTCACTGATACTAGTTTTAAATGGAACATAGATAGTCTACTGTCTTGGAATAGTTATTCTCCTTTAAAGTATTCCTCGGGTGTGCTTGGTTGCACAAATATTTTTTATCATCTTTTAATTTTACTCTGTACCAAATTTTAATATTCCATCTATCTTTAGGCCATGGGGATTCCAGGGCTGAATTCCCAAGATGAATTGTTGAGAACTGTTAGGCCACCAAAGTATCAGGTGATCACTGAGAGCTGATGTTTGGGCTGAAGCAGCTCTTACTCTAGTCATATCCCAAAATAAGCACAGAGCATCAAAATGGAAAGATTTTAAAAATGATACAAGCCTATTGGAAAGTATTACTTTCTAATATCCTTTTTTCTTCTTCTTTTGTTTGGTCAGGTAAGTGAATTGATAAAACTAAAGTTGGGAGTTAGCTACATGGATTGTTCTATATGTCCAGTTTATGCCCTGATTTTTTTGTGTGGCTGGATACAGCATATTCCAACAGGGATGAGAATGACTTGAACAGTTGACTATTAGGTGGACTGTTTTGAACTGTGTCTACATGGTACTCATTAAGACTAGATCTTTTTATTTCCTTCCATGTCCCATACTTTCTGGTTAGATTAAGTTTGTTGGTTGTTTATATTTATTGAAGGGTATTTTATTGAGCACTGAATTTTCATACTCTAGGTTTGATATTATATTGTTCTTGAAACTATAGGAAAATCTAGAGGTATTCTGGTATTCATTCTAGTAGATTCTCATGCACAGGAATGGGGAAGGAGTAAAGTGGGGTAATATTCTACCATTTCACGTTTAGTGAACACTCCTAAGAAAAGAAAAATGTCTTATGGGCATGAATCTCACTTAATAGAAATATACTTTTTAGATGAGGTAATCACACTTCAGTGCCTTAGAAGCTTTATTATTCAGGTATAGAGAAAGTTATTTGAAGTTCACAAATCAGTGGATTCAAAATTATTAGAGAAGTATCTATACTTTCAGAGAGAAATTGGTTTGAAGAAGGTGGGTCACAGAATCTTGTTGGACACAGTCAGGGCCATAGAGAACAGAATCAGTAGGGGATGATGGAAAGCACAGAAATAAGAGGAGCTTTCTGTGATTCTTCTTCCTTACTGCCAAGATTGCACTGTGATCTTTGTAATATTGTGCTTTATTCCTTCTTGTTCTCATAGAATTAATAAGAGGAATGAGCAGAAACTTTGTTTCCTTTGGTCAAAACCATAAAAATTCAATATGCACATTTGCTATAGAATTTTCAGATACAAAATTATAGAATTTATTGATTTTTTGCATTGGAAAGACATTAGACATGTTGATAAATGCTTATTTTATATTTGTAATATTTCTTCAACATCATGGACAATATATTTGGGTATTGAGTAGATCATAGAGTTTAGTGGTATTCAAATAAAGTAATCAGATAAAAATCCTTAAGAATACATTTGGCAATGACTTCAAAGTTTTTGGAGTAGGGGCTTAAAATAAATATGTAAACCAACATTAAAAAATAATTTTCCAAGACATTTTCAATTGGTTAGCAGTCACAAATAGCAATTAATATAAGCATGCCAAAATTAGTTTCAGAAATCTGTGGATATGCAAAGTTGAAAAGTATATTTGTTTCAATTATTATTAACCTGGATTAAAAAGATAAAGGAGTAATAACAAAGGGAAGACTCATTTAAGATGTGAAAGACAAAATGTTGCGTATAACTTCATAAATATTATGATCCTTTGAACTAATCAAGATTAATAGAAAAAAGTAATGAACACTGTAACATAGTGACTATTTTTATTTACTTTTTGACAATTTCATTTTTTTATTGAAGAGAAACAATTTTCATATGTGGAAATAGCCAACAATACAAATAATTTACAAGAGAAGTATGTGTTGAGATAATTTTATATATGAATAGGAGGACATGGAAAATAAATTCACAGTTCAGGTTAGAGACAGTTTAAAAGATTATGGAAAGTACTTAGGATGTTAATGATGACTGAGAAATATCACAATGGCATCGCTTGTATGTTACCGGTAATACTCTAGGAAACAAATAATGTGGCTCTGAACTGCAGTGAGGAGTGCTTTAGATTGTAAGGTCTGGGAAATTCCCTGAACTGATAGGGTTCAGATATTAATGAACAAAAATATGAATTAAAATTGTGGAGGAATCTGAAACATAATGTAGTGTGTTTCCTAAGAAATAGTTGAGACATAAATATTTAAACAAATATTTAATCAATAAATAACAAAGCAGAACTCACCTAGACATAGGGTGCCTGGAGGAACCGTCAGGAACTAGCCTCGCTGCCTATGTATTCCACTCTCTCAATGACATAAATTTAGACAGTAGACCCTGATGTCAGCCTTCTTAGCACATGGGTTCCAACAGGACTGCACACTTATTAGGTCTTTGTATCTTTTCTAACTTGCTTCTGCAATGCTACTCTGTGGGAAATGGGGCTAGATGAAGTCACTTGTATGATTTGTTTTTATAAATTGCATCTCCCTAAACTTGTTGGAGAAAGTGTATCGGCTTATGATAAAGTGAAAGGGAGGTTGTGAGGGATTAATTCACCCTGCCTAATGCTTAAAGCAATTTTTTAAGCTGAATTTGTTGGCTCACAAAACCATAGTTTTCAAGTGTACAACTTTATAACAAATCATCTGCATATTGCCTCGTGCACTCACCATCCAAAGTCAAGTCTCTTTCCTTCACCATTTATTCTCCCATTGCCCTATTTCACCTCTACACATCTTCCTTTCCCTCTGACAATCACCATACTCTTGTCTGTGTGGTTTTTTTTGCTTAATACCTTCACTATTTTAACAGACCCACAACTCCATTCTTTGACAGCTGTCAGTCCATTTTATGTATCTATAAGTCTGTTCTTAATTTGTTTGTTTATTTTGTTCATTAGAGTTTACATACAAGTGAAATCACATGGTATTTATCTTTCTCTGACTGCCTTATTTCACTTAGCATAATACTCTCCAAGTACGTCCATGCTGTCACACACACACAAAAAAAATTGGACTGCATCAAACTAAAAAGGTTTTGCACAGCAAAGGAAACCATCAACAAAATGAAAAGACAACCACTAAATGAAAGAACATATTCAACAATGATACATATGGTAAGAGGTAAATTTCCAAAATTTATAAAGAACTTATACAACTCAACACCAAAAGAAAAAACAAAAAAACAAAACAAAAAACCCCAAACCCAATCCAATTTACAAAAAAGGGCAAAGAACCTGAATAGACACTTCTCCAAAGAGAACATAAAGATGGCCAATAAACATATGAAAAGGTGCTGAATGTCACTAGTCATCAGAGAAATGCAAATTAAAACCACAATAAGATATCATCTCACTGTCAGAATGGTACCATTAATAAATCAACAAACAATAAGTGTTGGTAAGGATGTGGAGAAAGGGGAACTTTCATGCACTGTAGATTGGAAAACAGATCAGTGCAGCCACTGTGGAGAACAGTGTGGTGATTCCTCAAAAATTTAAAGTGAAACTGCCTAATGACCCAGTGATTCCACTTCTAGAAATATATCCAGAGAAACCTGAAACACTATTTGAAAGAATATATACACCCCTATGTTCATCTCAGTGTTATTTATAATATCCAAGATTTGAAAGTAGCCCAAGTGTCCATCAGTACATGAGTGGATAAAAAAACTGTGGTACATTTACATGATGGAATACTACTCAGCCATGAAAAGAAGGAAGTCTTACCTTTTGTGACACATGGATGTAACTGGAGAATGTTATGCTAAGTGAAATAAGCCAGTCAGAGAAATACAAGTACTGTATGATTTCACTGATATGGAATCTAATGGACTAACACAAAATAGAAACAGACTCATAGATACAGAGAACAGACTGACAACTGTCAGAAAAGAGGAGGGTTGAAGGGCTGGATGAGAAAAGAGAAACTATTAAGCCAACCCCCTCCCATACACACAGACAACAGTATGGTGAGTACTAGAGGAAAAGGGGGGTTGTAGGAGGTAGAAGAGGGTAAAGGAGGGATAAATGGTGATGGAAGCAAAGTTGACTTGGTGAAGTGAACACACAATGCAATATACACGTGATGCATTATAGAATTGTACACCTGAAACCTACATAATTTTGTTAACTAATGTCACTGCAATAAATTCAATAAATTTGATTCCTCCTACTTTGTTCTTCTTTCTCAAAATTGCTGCAGCTATTCAGGGTCATTTATGGTTCCACATAAATTTTTGAAGTGTTTGTTCTCTATCTGTGAAATATACCATTGGTACTTTAATAGGTATTTAAAACTGTATGTGAATATAAAAGTTGTACCTCAAGGTGGAGTCCTTGATGAAAATTTTTGCTACAGTAATGGTTTTGATTTCTGATGAGAAAAATTAACCTGCCAGTAAAATTTCATTTCATGTGTTCATTTGTGTTATTCATTTAACATACTGTACATCTCAAATTTTCACATTATTTTGAAAGATTGTTATTATTTATTAACAAATGTTGATTCTTTATAAAATACATGTAAAATGCAGAAATAAGGATTTTAGGAAGTTAAACTCACATATAATCAATCACATTTTACTATATTAATAATTCTTAAAAGTTAAGCCTTTGTTAAGATGTTTTAATGTGTATATACACAGAATCATGTTATTGAATCATACTAAAGTAATATTTTTCACTTTGGGTCTCTGTTATATAGATTTATACCACTGTTTTTTTTCTTTATTAATTTTAGAGAGAGAGGAAGGCAGAGAAAGAAACATCAATGTGAGAGAGAAACATTGATTAATTACTTTGTGTATGAACTCCAACCGGGATCAAATTTGCAACCTAGGTATATGCCCTGACCTGGGATTGAACTTAGAACTTTTTTGGTGTATGGGACAATGCTTCAAACAACTGAGCCACCTGGCCAGGGCTATACTATAGTTTTTAATAACTACATAGTGGTTGATGATATACTGCACTATAATTTGATTAAAAATTCTATATTAATTTATATTTTCATTATTTATAATACTTATTTAACTATTTGTTCAGTGTTAGAGGCCTCTGGACCTCTTATTATTTAGATTCAAACATTTTAAATTCTAATAAATACTGCCAATTCCCATTCTTATCAATTATGCATAACATTTTTATCATAAGAATTCTTGAACACAATGGAGTTATTTTTTACCTCTTTCTCTTTCATTTCTCTTTTGTCTTGTCAGTTGGTTAGAAAAAAAAACAAAGCTGTTTTTTAAAATGGCATTTTCTTGATGATTGATGAGGTTGAATATCTTTAGATGAGTTTGCCATTTGCATTTTTTCAATTGCTAGTTACATGTATGTGTATTTTTCATTTTCCTTAATAGAACTCCCCATTTTTGAGTTAGTACACTAACATATGTTGGCATAAATCATCTATATTCCTACTTGATTACAATATTACTTTTTTTCACCAGTTGAACTCTATCAACTGAAGTTAATTGATATTAAATTAAGAAATACTGAATTTTAGAAAATAAAAAAAGAAGCAGCAACAAAATCATTTGTTTCAGTTTTTTTTTACTCAGAGAAAATGATTGGTAATTTCCTTTTATTGTGTTATTTATTCTTTATCTTTACAATTGTGATCATGTTGAGAATACATTCTACATTTCAAAATATGAATCATTTACTCTCCACACATTATGTGGTCAAAATATAAAAACAGGACTTATGGCCAAGATGGAGGTATAGGTAGATACACTTTGCCTCCTTGCACAAGCAAAAGGACAATGACAAATTCAAAATCAAAAATAACCAGAACTGCCAGAAAATCAAACTGTATGGAAGTGTGACAACCAAGCAGTTAAAGAAGAAATATTCATCCAGACTTGTAGGGGTGGAGATGGGGTTTGCATACCTCTTTGTTTTTTCTTTTTCAAATAAGTTGTTACCGCTATAATCATCTAGTTAGACAATTAGTTATTTAATGCCAGCTTCACAAGTAGACTACAAACTACAGCAAGACAGGGTGTTTGTTTTATTCCACAATGTAGCACAGTGTAAGTACCTAGGAAACCTGCCTGGTAGCTACTCCATGAATATTGTTAAATGAATAATCTACTGTCTGAATTTTCAAAGGACTTTGTAATCAGGACTGAAGATTTCTCTTTAATATCAGTATTTAAAGCCCACTAACAATTGCTTTTTTCAATAGCTGTGGTGTATTCCTTTATAATTATTTTCTTTTGTTCCTTTCAGGTAACACAAAGTCAATGAATAAAGCAAATTACTCTGAAGTGTCTCAGTTTGTGTTCCTCGGACTTTCTACCTATAGACCAGTGCAGCATTTCCTCCTGGCCATTTCTACAGTGTTTTATGTAACGATTGTTTTAGGAAACCTCCTTGTTGTGTTTACAGTGACTTTCAACAGCAATTTACATTCTCCCATGTACTTTTTTTTGGCCAATCTTTCATTTATTGATTTCTGTCTTTCTACTTTAACAGTTCCTAAGATGATATCTGACTTGTACACTGGATACAAAATCATATCCTTCCAGGGATGTGTTGTCCAGATGTTTGGCCTTCATGTCCTGGGAGGATCTGAGATGGTGCTGCTCATGGCCATGGCCTTAGACCGATATGTGGCCATATGTAAGCCTCTCCACTACCTGGTTGTCATGAGCCCACAAATGTGCATTTTGCTTCTTTTTGGTGCTTGGGTTATAGGCCTCATTCACTCAGTTGCCCAGTTAGCTTTTGTTGTTCATTTGCCTTTTTGTGGTCCTAATGAGATAGATAGCTTTTACTGTGACCTTCCTTGGTTTATCAAACTTGCTTGTACAGACACCTACAGAATGGGATTCATGATTACTGCCAACAGTGGGTTCATTTCCATGGGCACCTTTTTCTTGTTGATTATCTCCTATATCTACATCCTGGTCACTGTATGGAAACGTTCTTCAGATGGTTTGTCTAAGGCTCTTTCTACTCTCTCAGCTCACATCACTGTGGTGGTTTTGTTCTTTGGACCATGTATTTTTATTTACATGTGGCCATTTCCCACAGTGCCAGTGGATAAGTTTCTTGCCATCTTGGACTTTTTGATTACACCCATTCTGAATCCCATTATCTACACATTGAGAAACAAAGATATGAAGGTGGCAATGAAGAGACTGAGTATTCAACTCCTTTATTTGAGGAAGGTCTCTTAAATAACTCTCAAGGGTACAACTTTCTTTGTAAATTTCAAGCCACTTCAAGTAATGCAAATGCTTAAATAATTATACAAATTTTTTTCTAAAGACACCATTAATAATATTCAGAATAGACAATTTAATATGAAGTTACATTGAATCATCTCTGTTTTAAACAAGTTATTTGGGAACTGAATTATAGCCCCAGAAAACATGTATGGGAAGTTGCTGAAAAGCATAGATTATAGACTTAGAATCTGCTGAAAGTATGATCTCAGTCATCAGGCATCTAATTTACCTAGATTCAGGTAAATTAACTAAGAGCTAATATACTCAAACTTTTGAGGGAACTATGAAATGTACAAGTCTCCTCTGATTTAAATCCAGAATATGGATATTCAAATTTATATATTTTTTCTGAAACACAAAAATGTGTCAGAAAAGTTTTAAAACTTGGAAAAAAAGAACAGAGTAAGGGAAGTGAAATAAATATAACATAAATAAGCAAATGTAACAAGGGGAGATTGACATAAATTAGGAGGGAAAACAAAAGGGATAGCCTCAGAGACAATGTTTTATGTATTTGATCTGTGGCTACTAATCTCATCCTTGCCTTTCTTGATTCTAATGGAATCAAGCCATCTCTGGTTGGCCACAGGCAGGGACATTTATATAAATGTTGCTTATTTCTCAGCTTTTGAAATTACCACTTAATGTCTATGACTCAATCAATTAATGGAAATTCTTTAAACATCAAATAGATGTTGATCCGATCTTTTCATGGCTTATATTATTATTATTATCCAACAACTTTGCCCAAATTGTTTGCACATACTTTTTCTCTGGTAATTTTTACAACTATTTTAATGCTCAAGACATAGGTCCAAGTATGTATGTGTAATCTGTAGAAATTGTGAAACGAATTTAACTTCTATTTAACTTTCATAACCTGAGCCAAATTTGCTGCTAAACTATGAAAGGATGAAAAGACTCTCTGTTCTGAGTATCTGTGATCCAAAATTCTTTCTGTATTGTATAACCAGTAATATTTTATAATTTTCCTGCCCATGATTATTTTGTTGCTTAATATTTATAATTTGTAATGGAGTCTCATGAGGTACAATAAATTAAAAGGACAATAAAAAGCCAGAGTCCTGTTTAAGGAATTTGTCATATTTCACTTTTGAAGGGAACAGAAGACTAAAGTTCTAAACTCAGAGATTCTGGAGGGTTAACCTAATCAACAAAACAAGCAAACAAAATACAACAAGAGACATTGAAATAAAGAACAATCTGACAGTAAGCAGAGAGGAGGAGGGAGACAGATACTAGTGAATAGTGGGATATGTCATCAAGGAACATGTATGAAGGATACATGGACAAAGCCAAAGGGGGTGGGTTTGAGGGTGGGAGGTGGGAATGGTTGGGGAGGAGGCTCATGGTGGTGTGAAAGTGGAGACAACTGTACTTGAACAACAATAGAGAAAATTCTGGATGGCAAAACTAAATCACCTGAAATCTTTCAGAGTGAAGAGAAAGAAATCCGCTAGAATTATAATCAAAGCCTGGAGGAAATATATCCAAGGAGCAAGCAAAAATGAAAAGGGTACTGCATCATATAAAAACTACAATCAAGATTTAAATAAGCTTAGTGCTTGATTCAATAGGGGTGATTACACCTTAACATTTTATGCCTCATAAAGGAAAGAGTAAAAAGTTTCTGAAGAAATATATAAATCAGAGCTATATAATCTTTTATACACAATGTCTGAAATTCATAAAATAATCATGAAAGATGTAAAGAAGCAGGTATATGTGACTCATAATTAAGAGGAAAATAGTTCATTGAAATAACCACAATCATAGTTACAAATGCTGGTCAAATTTCCCAAATCACTTTGCATTCAATGATTAATAAATGATTACTGACTATATGAGAATTGATATAAAACTTACATTTGCAGATACACGTGATTTTTATATGTGAATTGAGGAATGCTTCCCAGTACCAAGTAACAGGTCAGGTGTGGTTAATTTAGAGAGCTTACAGTGGATATTTTGGTAATGTAAGTCCCTGAAATACCCACAGAAATCCATATGCTAACCTTGTAGTCTCTTAATGATATTCTTAATCTCTTGGATTTTTATGACTGGATGTAGAAGAGATGTGATGACCTTATAAAGTACAGCAAAAAACTTGTCCACCCAGGTGATGCTGAGTGGCCACTGTGTAATGGGTAGTGTAGGTGGAGAGAACCTTGGATGCCCCATCCTTAGAGAGAAGGCAGACAGTAAACAGAATATAAGAGTAAGCTATTGGCACCTGTATGAAGCAGATGGTTGTCAGTACCCCACAGTCAGCATTTATCAACATTTCTAGAATATAGGTATCCATGCAGGCTAGCTTTATTGTGAATGGAATATAACAGAAAAGGCTATTCAATTCCCTGTGTCCACAGAAAGGGAGCTTCATAATCATAGTTGGCTTATTGAACACACAAAGCCAATGATCCATGATGTCATCATTAATGCAATATACATTCCTTTGTTCATGATGTTGGAGTAATGAAGTGGTTTGCCGATGGCTGCATAATGATTATAGGCCATTGACAGAAGCGGCACCATCTCATCCCCTTCTAAAGAAATGTCCAAAGAAAATCTGACACATACAGCCTCCAAAGGAGATGGTCTTGTTTTCCTTGAGAAAGTCTGTGATCATTTTAGGGATAGTGACTGAGGAAAGGCAGAAATCAATTAATGAGAGCTTGGCTAACAAGAAGTACATAGGGGAGCGGAGATGAATATTAGTGATAATTACGAGCATAATGATGCTGTTGCCTAAAATGGCAAACAAATAAGTGAAGAAAATATCACTAGAAGCAAGGCTTGCAGCTTTCATGAATTACAAAGCCCAAGAATAATATATTTGGACACCACAGACTGGTTAACTTCTTCCACTTAATCCAGTTTGTTCTAAATTCACCTGAAGAAAAAACATGAAATTAGATATTTTGAGTAAAGGGTATATAAATCAAGAAGATTTCTTATACATTGTTGATGGAAGTGTTTAATGGTACAATCATGTTGGAAAAAGTTTGGCCTTATATTGTAAAGTTTGACATTCATACATTTTATGGCCCAGCAATTTCATTCCATTTAAATATCCAAGATAAACCCTTGCATATGTATATTAGGAGACATTTATAATAATGCCCATAAAAAGGACAATGTAATATTACTGAGAAGTATGACAAATAAAGTAAAACTGTATATAATGATATAGATTTTTCTATGGTATTATAATAAGGGGAAAAAGTTCAAAGTGGATCCACTTGGCATAATTTTTATAAAGCAATAGAAAAATACCAGTATACTTTGTAGGAACTTGTATAAATAATAAGATTATGTATGAAAAGAGAAGCTGTAAGATGTAAGCAACCTCACGTATGGGGAGGCCAAGGGGCAGCATGAGGATGGACACAAAAGCAGTTGTATGTTATTATCAATCATGTTTTCATAGGTATAAATTTATTAGTAAATAAACAAAGGAGCATAAATGCTAATGGAAAAATGGTGAGAGTATGTTTTGAATCAAGAATTATAATCAATTAAATACTGTGGAACTGAGATAAAAGAACATTTTTTTTTAATGACATTTTGTGTAGGGACTCTATGGTAAAAAAAAATAGTTTCCATATATAAATTTGAAAAACTGAAATCATATTTAGCACATTATTGAAGGTTAGTGATTTTTCATTAATGAATAAATAAATCACTCAGTCAGTTAAAGAAGTGATATTAATACTAGTCTTGCCAAAGTGACAAAATGTTTTCACAAACAAACATAGCTAACTGAGTAGAAGGGCAGATAAATCCAAGAGAAGGTGGTTAACAATTAGTGAAAGAATAAATAAAGGATAAATCATGATCACATGGAAGAACTTTTCTCTGTTCATGAAGCTCAAAGCTTTGTAACCTGTAAGAAATTACTCAGAGCCTGAGGTATACCTCAGCCACAGTGAATCCTAAAGTTTAGTCTTGAACATTGAACTCTGAGATGCGTTTGAAAGCCTTTATGTCAGATATGATCTAGGACCAAAACAAGATACCTTCTGAGAAACTAAAATCTGGAATTCTCTGCAATTACTAAAATGATCCAAAAATCTGTGATTAACTCTGGGAGAGAAACTGCATCAAGTTACTTGAGAAAAAGAATTTTTGTTTTACAAATGAGAAGGTCCTTAGCCCCTGAGTCTCTGGCTACACATTTTTAGAGATAGGAAAACCCCTCCCTTTCCAACATGTCCATAGGAAGCTTCTTTCATTCAGTCTCATATACCTTAGCCTGAGAAGCCATGATTTTTCAAATATATGTTCTCCCACACAATCTTTGTCAGATGACTTTCTTTCGTGATAGCAGAGTGAATCACATATACAAGCTAATTAGAGTTCTTATCACAAGTGAGAGAAACTTTGTCTTTAAATGACTTATTTTTTATTATTTAAATTATTTTAAAAATCTAACAATCTTATTAAGCTGGGAAATAGATCTATATATTACTTTCTCTCTCTTTTTTTAACTTTTTTCTCTTTCCTAGTTGTTTTCTCCTTTTCCTTTTTTACTTCTCCCCTTCAGTTTTACCTCTCTACTCTCCTTCTTCCTCCCCCCTCTTTTTTCTTCTGCTTCTTCATTCTCTCTCTCTTTTTTTTTTACAAATAACTCAATCTTAGTGTCTTTGCCTCAGTAGATCAATGATCTCCAACAGCCATTACTAAGTTCTTGATAACTGATGTTAATAGCCTTCTATCAAAGTTGGGAACAGCTATATAGTTTCTTTTTAAATTTATATAACTCAGAGCTATGAGAAACACTTTTAATCACTGTTTCATAACCACAATAACAATCATAGTCATTTTACTGCTGGAAAAACCAAGCCAACAAAGGGTAAATGCTGAAAGTAACACAGTTAACAGAGGACTTCTTAGAGTTAGAGAAGAATATTGGTTTGGGGAAGAGTTTAATTTGGTTGAGAAAAAATATTTCTATGAATCAAGAAAAAAATAATAAAATTCTTCTTAAGAATTAATGTTCTTTTCACCCTGGCTGGTGTAGCTCAGTGGATTGAGTGCGGGCTGCGAACCAGGCATCGCAGGTTCGATTCCCAGTCAGGGCACATGCCTAGGTTGCAGACCATGTCCCCCAGCAACCGCACATTGATGTTTCTCTCTCTCTCTCTCTCTCTCTCTCTCCCCTTCTCCCTTCCTTCTCTAAAAATAAATAAATAAAATCTTAAAAAAAAAGAATTAATGTTCTTTTCATGTCTCTGGGCCCTCACTCAGTATGCCCTTCTTGGAGAAGTGACTGTTCAGATCTTTTGCCCATTTTTTAATCAGGTTGTTTGTCTTCCTGGAGTGGAGTGTGTGAGTTCTTTATATATTTTGGAGATCAAACCCCTGTCTGAGGTATCATTGGCAAATATTTTTTCCCATACAGTTGATTCTCTTTTCATTTTAATGCTGTTTTCTTTAGCCATGCAGCAGCTTTTTATTTTGATGAGATCCTATTTGTTTATTCTTTCCTTTAAGTCCCTTATTCTAGCATCACTAGCCATCAGAGAGATGCAAATTAAAACCACAATGAGATACTACTTCACACCAGTGAGAATGGTCATCATAAACAAATCAACAAACAACATGTATTGGAGAGGGTGTGGAGAGAAGGGAACCCTAGTGCACTTTTGGTGGGAATGCAGACTGGTGCAGCCATTGTGGAAAACAGTATGGAACTTCCTCAGAAAAATAAAAATGGAACTGCCTTTTGACCTGGCAATTCCACTGCTGGGATTATACCCTAAGAACTCTGAAACACCAATTCAAAAGAACCTATGCACCCCAATGTTCATAGCAGCACAATTTACAATAGCCAAGTGCTGGAAGCAACCTAAGTGCCCATCAGTAAATGAATGAATCAAAAAACTATGTTACATTTACACAATGGAATTTTATGCAGCAGAAAGAAAGAAGGAGCTCCTGCTCTTCTCGACAGCATGGATGGATTTGGAGAGCATTGTGCTAAGCAAAATAAGCCAGGTAGCAAAAGACAAATGCCATATGACCTCACCTATAAGTGGAACCTAATCAACAAAACAAACAAATGAGCAAAATATAACCAAAAATAGAGAAATTAAGAACAAACTGACAGTAACCAGAGGGGATATGCGAGGGGATAATGGAGGGAAAAGGGGGAAGGGTTTTCAAGAACTTGTATGAAGGACGCATGTATAAAACCAAAGAGGGGTAGGATCAAGGATGGGAAGTGGGGATGGCTGGGGTCAGGGGTATGGAAGGAAAATGGAGACAACTATACTTGAACAACAATAAAAAATAATGAATAAAAAATTATTTGCATAATAAATTTTAAGTTTTATGTGCTTCCCCAAAAGATAGTTTATCCATCTCACTATCAGGGGTATCCAACCTTTGGGGTCTCTGGGCCATACTGGAAAAGGAAGAGTTGTCTTGGTCCATACATTAAATACATTGTGACATGTAATCACAAAATAGTCTCATAATGTTTAAAGTAAATTAATGATTTTGTGTTGGGTTGCATTCATAGCCATCCTGAGCTGCATGTGGCCTGCGGACCACGGGTTGGAAACTCCTGATAGTGAAGGTTAATTCCTTTAATCCAGTGTGTCTCAGATGGGACAAATCTGCCCTCTAGATGACAGGCAAAACGTTGGGATAGTTTCAATTGTTACAACTGAGGAGATTCTACTGGCACCTAGGAAGTGGAAGTCAGGATTGCTGCTAAACAATCTGCAGTACACAGGAAAACTCCCCACAACAAAAGATTTTATGGCCTCAGGTGTCAATAATACCAAACTTGAGAAGCCCTGTCTTAATCCAAACTGGGATTTTGTTAGGTTTAAACTGATTTGCAGCCTTTGTAAGACTCAGTCTATCTCTTGTTCATCCATAGACCTCTTGGATTAAAATTGAACCCTGATGTATTCTCAGTACTTCTGATTTACTCGTGTAAGATTTATATTTGGAAATAATGGAAGTGGGCACAGAGACAATGCAAGACTTCCACTTTGTGTGGGGATATCTGGCAGTACTAGAGCAACTCTGCAGTATTTTCGAGTGCTGTGATCCTAGAACCGGCAGTAAAAAAAAAAAAAAAAAAAGACTTCTATATTTCTTAGCTCCACAATTGCTATAAGGATAGTAACTCCCTGTATATACCAATTTGTTGGTAATGTCTTGAGATTTATTACTGGTTGCCACATCAAAGACCACTCTTACAGCCCTTTTCATGATTTTGTAAACACCCAATGCCTTATATTATTCCCATTTTAAAAAATAACCAGAGTGGTTTAGTCATCTGTAACCAAACAATGACTGAGACACCAAATACCTATCCTCATTGCATTCAGGGTGAGAAGATTTTTGAGAAACTTGAATTTCTCTTTGACACTTAAAAAATAACCATTACTAATGATGACAAAACTCCAAAAACTTAAAATATAAAGTTAAATTGTTATGATAGTATTCCATTGAATATAACAACTTTCTTTTCTACCATCCACCAAATTAAGAAAAAATAATTAGATATTTAAGTGTCCATAAAGAAATACTTAACAGCATGATACTTTCTACTTAATGTTAGTTTAAGCTCTTTATTCAGAATCTTCAGGCTCTTGTCTTAAGTCAAATGAGAAATATTAGATAACTATTTTTGCTTCATGTCCTCTCTTTGAAATTTGAATAAATTGAATTCTTACCATCACCTAAAATGTAAGATTTTGTTCATACCAGCCTCTCTAATTTCAATTCCTGCCACTTTCACATGCATTAATTGCACTGCAGCTACTCTATTCCTCTTTATGACTTTCAAATATGCCAAGCTCATAATGTCTTGCTCATAATGTCTTTGTGTCCTTGTACTAGTCATTATCTCTGCCCAGAAATTTCTTATCCACATGACTGTTTCTTTCAGGTCATCCCAATATCAGCTAAACACCATCCAATAAGACCTTGCTTAACAACCAAAAGTAAACTAACTACCATCTTCCAGCCAAACTCTAGCATAATAGTTTTTCATTTGTTTCAGAGCACTATCTTCTTTTAATATTATGTTTTCTTTTTCAAGCTAATAGTGTAACCTGTTGTAATCCACTTTAATGTAACCACAGGAGACCGGGAATTTTACCTGTCTTACTCAAACTCTTAAGAAGGTGCCTGAAAACTGGAACTGCTGAATAGAATAAATACAATATTTGCCAAATGACTGACTAATTCAGTGTATAACAAATAAATGATGTAATTAATTCAAACTAGATTTTCTCCTTTCTTCCTTTTCCCATTCTTCTGTTCTATTCAGGAAACTGTGTGCTGACTCAATAACTTCTTCATGGATGCTTTCACTTCCTGGTTGCGAAGGGTATAAATCACAGGATTCAGCAAAGGAAAGATCACTGTGTGAAAGAGAGAAACTACTTTGTCAGCTGGGAAAGCTCTGAAGGGGCGAGTGTAGATGAAGATGGCAGGTCCAAACATGAGAAACACAATGATAATGTGTGTGGTGCATGTGGAAAGAGCCTTGTTCTTCCCTTTAGAAGATTGTCCCTGTACCCGGCATAGGATCACTGCATAGGATGCTAGAAGCCCCAGGAAGCACAGGAGAGTGAGCAGGCCACTGTTGGAGACCATCAGGAGCTCCACCACAAAGGTATCTGTGCAGGCCAGCTTGATGACCTGTGGCACATCACAGAAGAAGTTATCCAGCTGGTTTGGACCACAGAAGGGCAAATGGAGAATAAGGGCTACTTGTACAATGGAATGAGTAAAGCCCCCAAGCCACAGAGCCAACAGCAAGGTATAGCAAGCTCTAGGGTTCATGACATTTGAATAGTGTAAAGGACGGCAGATGGCGATATAACGGTCAAAAGCCATCACAACAAGAAGGAACATTTCCCCTGCTCCAAGGAAGTGCAAGAAGAAGAGCTGAGTGATGCAGCCCTTGTAGGAGATTACCTTCTTCTCAGAGAGGAAGTCTGCCAGCATCCTGGGAGCCACAATGAAGGAGTAGGATGCATCGAGGAAGGCCAAGTTTCCCAGAAAGAAGTAGAGGGGTGCTGAGAGGCCAGGGTCTGATCTGATCGTTAGAATGATGAGGAAATTCCCAGGGAGGATGATGAGGTAGAAAATTAAAACTAGCACAAAGACCAGGAGTTGAGCATTTTGAGACTGAGTCAGACCAAGGAGGATGAATTCTGTCACCACTGTGCTGTTCTTGCTCTCCATCACTCCTTATCCTACAGAATAACAAAGAACAAAATATTATGTGTTATAACCATATTTTATTTATTCCATAGTTCTTATCCAAATAAAAACAATATTTGCCACATCACACATTTATTAGCTGTAAACAACTTATGCCTTATAACTCTATGTTTTGAGTTAACCTCTCTAACCCTTTATTTTCTCGATTTCCCTAAGACACTGTTCTTATAGCTACATTATTGTTCCCACTTAAGTGTGTCTACATACTGTGTTCCTGTAAGACTCTGAGCTACTCTGCTTGAAGTATATGAGAAATTTCCTGATTAAAGCAAAACTTAACCATTATAAAAATGTTTAGGTTTTGTTGTTGTTGTTGTTATTTGGGGTGTACTATCTCCAATGTTTAGATTAGTTGCTGGGTTTTGGTGCCCTGCCTTCCTCCCTACAGAGCAAAGTGCTTTTGCAGCTGCGTCTTCCTTCAGTTTTTGTAGAATATCTCATTGCTGGCCAGTAGCTATATGCCTTTTTTCTTCCCTGAATTTCTGCCTTAATAGTTCTCATGATATTGTTCTGCTCTGGTGCCTGTGTGCACCCTTACTTGAAACTGGTCACCAGGATCTCAAGCAGGATACCTACACTTCACCAAACTTAAAGGTATCACCCCGGAGTTACACCCCTGGTAGGGTCCCATTTCTGCATCTGCTCCTCAGCCTGTTCTTAAATCTTAATACTAATCCAATTTAATTTGCTCACCATAGTTTATAACCTAGTTCTTCCACAGATTTCATGATAGCCAAGTGATGCTTCCCTCAAATAGTTTTACATAATATAAAATTTATCACAATATATAAAATATTTTGACTATCTAAAACTAATAAAATCAAAACATACTAGAGCCAGAACTGGTAACATAGCACATGTAATCTAATATAGTCATTGATATGAGAAAAATAAGGCAATTGCAGTTAAGATTCTTAAATTTGCAATGAGTTTTCTTTTTCATTCTCTTTAGGAAATGGTAGAAAGAAGGGGATGTATTCCTTAGTTTAAGCTGATTAGAAAATTGTTTGCTTCCCATCAACTGCTGTAATTTTATTTAAGCACTTAAGTAATTCATCATGATATTTCTTGTGTAGATATTTTTTTGTGTAAATATTTGTCCTTTTGGGGGAATAATCTAGTCTAAATAATAATTCTATTCATGTTGGAGACATCGAGAAGTAAGGCTTAGTCTATATAGTGGTCTCCAAACGGATTGGTTGTGCTCACCCCAGGATATACACAAGATAATTAACCAGGGTGCATTAAATAGTGGATTTTCTCTATTATTATTATTATAAAATGTTGCTTTTACACTGTTGTATATTTGTGATTATTTTATAATTTTATATTATTATACTTGTAGAAAACATATTTTTATAAATAAATATTTATGTACAGTATTGTGATATCTGGGCTTATCTGATGAGGAATGATTTAAAAATGAAAGATTGCTAGTTATAACAAAATACTATAATGTAACAAATACCAATATTTCCTTGATTTTAAATTATATACAATACTTGTTTTTCAAAAGTGTTGTGGATACAATGTAATGCAATTTAGAAATAAAATTAATGAATTACTGACACATGCTACAATTTGTATGAACTGCTAAACATTATGCTATGTGAATGAAGCCAGTTACAAAGATTCACATATAGTACAATTCAATTTATGCAAAATGTCCAGGTAAGGCAAATCTATAGAGACAGAAAATAGGAGTTGTTGCCTAAAGCTAAGGGTAGAGTGGGGGAGTGACTGCTAATGAATATGAGGTTTCCTTTTGGGGGTGATAATGTCCTAAAATTATATCATTTTGATGCTTGCATAACTCTGTGAAAACACTTAAGCCATTGAATTACACTATTTATTTAAATTTTTGAATATGTTAATCTTTTTATTATAAAAAATTTCAAAAATACAAGAAAAGATGGCCAAAATAACATTTGTATAACGCAATGTAGATTCAAGACTTGACATTATATCACATTGCTCTATAAGCTATTAGTGCCCCCATTTTAATAAGGGATCTAAAAACTAGAGAGATCAAGAAAGTTGATCAAGGTTATATAAATCATTTGCTTAACACTCTCATTTTGGAAGTATGGGCTGATCAGGTATTTTTCAAGGATCTGTGTAAGTAGTAATTTATTAGAAATTATTTTTAGACATTGAATTTTAACAGTTAAAAATTCTTTGTTGCATAACCTGTTATATAAATTGTTGGTTTTTAGACTTTTAATGATTGAATCTACCTGCTGAGATATCTTTTTCTTTCTATTTGGAAGGCTCCTAGTATGTGCAGACTTTACAGTCTGGTTTGCCTCACCTGTAAGATGTTATTGACTGAGCCATAGAAAATTCAGGTTATTAAAGAAAAATTAGGTGATAGCTTGTGTGACTAAGCCCTATGTTAGTCACTGAGGTAGGGCCTAGTGCTTGTTAGTATTTTTCAGCTCTCTGTATAAGTCATGTCTATATTTGATCAAACCCACAACCTTGGTGTATCAGAAAAATGCTCTAACCAACTGACCTACATGGCCAGGGCTTGAATTACACTCTTTAAATGACATATTTATGTTGAGTATATCTCAATCAAACATTTTTTAAGTGTTATTGAATGTGGTGGGGAAGACTGGAGAGGAAAAAATTCCCAATTGAAATCTGACAGAAATTATTGGTAGCATCCCCAGAAAGAGGAACTAGAAAGAGAAAAAAGAAGGAAAGAATAAGAAAAATAAGACTTATGGATTGGTGTTTCAGGTTTCTTAGGATATAATCCTAGCAGTGGAATTGTCAGGTCAAAAGGCAGTTCGATTTTTAGTTTTCTGAGGAAATTCCGTACTGTTTTCCATAGTAGCTTCAGAAAGACCAATACCATATGATCTCACCTTTAAGTGGAACCTAATCAACAAAACAAACAAGCAAGCAAAATATAACCAGAGACACTGATATTAAGAACAAATGGGCAATGACTCCCTCAATGAGAGGGGAGATGGGAAAGGGGATAGTGGGGGGGAAAGGGTGAAGGGTTTTCAGGAACAACTATGAAGGACACATGGGTGGAACCTGGGGGGTTGTGGAATTAGGGGAGAGAGATAGGGATGGCTGGGGTGGGGGACACAGGCGGAGGGTAAATGCAGACAATTGTTCTTGAACAACAATAAAATTTTAAAAAGGGGAAAAAAAGAAAATAAGACTTAAAAAGATCTCATGGGAAATTTAAGCAATATGCTGGTGTTTTAGGATACATTTAAATATCAGGACACTTGTTCTATGTGATTAGTAACATTTATAACTAGCAGTCAGAGGTTATGGAATGGGAATTTATAACCCATGAGCACATATTTGTGCATAAAAATACATATTCAAACATGTAAACATACATAGTGAGTTGAAGCAGATTGGAATAGGAAAAAAATATCTCTGATGTCCTTCAAATGAGCTTAGGCACTTTCTTCCGTCTTTTACCCCCCTAGACACCTATTGGCTTCCATATTAATTCCTCACTCTTCCTACAGAAAACTGCTCTTAGTAAATAAGTCAGTTCCCATTACCTATTCTGACGCTTGCTGAATTCTGACGCTTGCTGAATTCCAGGCTCTCACAGTTATTTCTCACTTCTTTGGGCTGACAATTTCAGACACAGGCAGGGCTCTGGGAGTTACAGTCTCTTCCACTCTTCATTTGTTTTTATTTGCTATCATCCATGTCTATTACTAACAGATGGAATTCCTTACTACTAACATCTTTAATCCACTTTCCTTTTCCCACTCTCATTTACATATTTTCTGTTTCAGTGATTCTTAAATTGTGCTCATCATAGACACTGAAGGCAGATATGCCTCAGTTGGACATTGCTCTGTACAAAGTGAATTCCAGGGGGGAAAAAAAAGCCAAAAACAGCAGAACTCATAGGGACAAGCTTTTTGTTATAGTTAGATAAGGCAAAGAAGTATTGTTAATGTAGGCTAGGATAAAGATTTGAATGCTTGCATCTCTAACCTTTGTTATTTCAACTGATACAAACACACAGGAAGAAAGAGTGCTGATATCCTCATATATCAGAGTACAAACACACAGCCTTTGCAGGCAACACTGAGCAGGCCACTGCTATCAGATCAGCTCCTGGAGCCAGGTGTTTGGAGACCTGATTACCGTATTAGCATTTCATTCATTCATCTTTCCCCATTCATTTCCTCTTGCTTCCTATTTTTTTTTTTTATCTATTTCTATTCTCTTCCTGTTTATTCTAGCGTCAGGCCCTCAATCTCTTCAATTATTCTTTTTACACTTTCTTTAGCTTCTTTTATTTTATATTTTATGCTTTTTTTTTTTCTTGCAATTGTCCTCACTTATTATATCCCTTGCTTTTTCTTCCTTATAGGTCTCTTCCTTATCTCTTACTTCTTTGTCTAATTCATCCATATTTGTTCAGTCTTAAATCTTTTTCATTTTATTCTCTACATGCATTCTACTACATTATATTCAATGCCTGTCTTTCCATTAATTCTGAGACAACAGGTTGTTTTTCTCATTCCATGGTGGAGTGCGCATTGTAGGTGCTCCCTAAGTTTTTCATTTCAATGGATTTTTCTACGGATTGAAAATGATTAACTTGCTCTTCAGTGTTAATCCTTTCCTTCTTAATATTACCCTCCAAAATTTGCTCATTCTCAATCACGCCTTAGTTAATTCAAATTCTCTCACATATTTTGTCTGTTTCTAACTCATTCTGATAAAAACAAGGTGGCTTATCTTTGTGCTTTAAAATAAATCTTCTTAATATCATCCCTGCCAACATGAAGATAGTTAACAAAAGTTTGAAAATTACAGTGTGGTTTCTGATAGTCTATTGATTCTATATTTTAAGGTGTTAAAATATACTGTTACCTACTTTTACAAGTTTTTAAAAATGTAGATAAGGTTGAAGAACATAAGAAATATTTAATTGATACTAGAGCTGAGAATTATATAAAATTTAATTCCATTGCACAAGTCTTCACCCAGACAATTACTTGACAAATAAATAGGATAGTTAAATTAGATGGTAGAAACCTCTATTGTCCTTTCATGTTTGAAAGTTTTAGACAGTATCATGAATGTTATAGGAAGAGCATTGGTTTGGAAATTATTCTATCTTACTCAAGTTACCATTTCTGCAGTTTGGTAACTCTATAAACTGAAGTCATTTGGTCCTTTTAAAACTGATTTTTAAATCTATATAGGAGAAATAAATATTGATTCTTTTTACTCCACAGATGTTGATATAAAGATCAAATGAAGTCATTAGTAGTCAATTCATATCTCTTAAAATGAAGCATGAAAACATTCAGTGATTAGGCAAATTCTAGAAAAAAATAAGTACATATTATATCACTAGATCTTTTGTCCCTGCCCTGAGTTAATTCCAGAGGAGCTGGTGACTGCTTAAATGGGTTATTTCAGGGTAAAATTTGTGGAGGTTCAAGGAAGGGTCTATGTAAAATTTGCTTCCATAATTCAGCTAAGGTTTGTGTATTGCCTTTCTGTTTTAAGATCCCTAACTCTGAGCCTTATGTTGATGTGATAGGGCCTCACTCCAACTGAGGATGCAAACCAAGAGGTTTGCAAACTTGTGAAGTTAGTGAGGTTTTTCTCTGGGACACAGCCTACTCCTTCTGACCTGTGATTACTGATTTTCTCATCCTTCTTATTTCTTATTTATAATGGGAGAAAATCAGTCATTTGTGTGACACCCAAATTTAAAATTCAAATGGTGACTCTTCCAAAGCTATTGGCATTTTCACTTTTTATAATAGTGTAATTAAATACTTCAGACCCTTTAAAATAATATTAAGCAACAGGAGGATGTGACAGGGGGTGCATTTGAGGAGCAGGGTAGAAAGTGCTATGTGTTTGAATTTAGATCTTACCCTTTTTTCGGTTTCAGAAGCATTATTCTATCCTCATACATTTTTAAGGCAGCAGATGTTCCAAATAAATGGTATGCATTTTATTCTATGTCTTCTCCTTTTTAGTTTATTTTTTAAATACAAAGAATGACCAAAAATTTTACCTTGCCAGGATTCCAATGCTATTTTCAAAGAGCTATCCTTTTTCTTCTGATGAAAAGGGGATTAATTGATAATTCCAGAATTTTTCCTTAAATACATATTCTCATGGTGGATGAACATAAATTCTGAAATTTACTTTATTAATTTGTGATGCAATAGGGAATATGCCTTGGAGTTAAACAGCAAACAAGCCTGCAGGGTCCTTTCAATGGTTATTATTAGAATGCCAACTAGAATTAGAACAAAATAAAAGACAAGAACATTTTAAGGATTAAATATTTAAAACATGTGTCAGCTAAGGCCCCCCTGAGTCATGTTAGAGTCTTGACTTTGACATTTTATCAGTTACAGTAATCTTATTAAATAATTCAGATAAAAGTGAGGTGTTGATGTTTAATAAATTAAAGTAGTGAGATTAGGTTAATGGTAATTAGCCCTCTCTGGGTAGCTCAGTTTCCAGATATGCCAGGGTTGCAGTTTGATCCCCGGTCAGAGCACATACCAATGAGTGCATAAATAAAAGAAACAGCAAACTGATGGTTGTCTCTCTCTCTTTCTCTCTCCACACCCTTTCTCTAAAAAAATCAATATTTTTTAAAAGCCAAGTAAATGGTAATTATGTTAGTATCTGCATATTTTTGGTGCAGAAGAACTAGGTAGAAAGAGAATATGTTATGCTCAAGAAATAATTTTCAGGAACAGGTCTTCTTGAGTAAGAGAACTTTATGGTTTCTTATAGATCCTTTAGGGCTGTGCTCTATCAAATAAAAGAAAAATTATTCTGGCGTGATCTTGGTACTTGTATTATTCACTTTTTTTGGGAATATGTCATTTCTGTGTTCTGCTATAGGAAAATGAAGACCTTTCTGTTTTTTAATTTAAAAACATTCCTGAAGAAGTATATTTATTAATACAAAAATACATTTGATTCAGTTTTTGTTATACACTAAAAAGAAATATAGAATAAATCCAAGTCACATTAAAATTAAGATAAAAATTTTAACAAAAAATACAATATACTATCAAATATAACTTTATTTAAATTTATGTCCAGTTCAAACAGAGGTGCAGTGAAGAATGTGGAAAAGTGGGAGAAAAGGGTAAAGAGATGGAGAGAGTGTCATTTGTAGCTTTTACTTTTATTAAAATCTGTGCTGTAAATAAATAATTTTGCATATATGTCATTCTGCTTGTGTGAAAGTGTATCTGTAGGATAAATTCCCTAAGAGAAAGAAAACTAGAAATATAAAATAATTGGAAAACAGAGAAGAACAGAAGAGAAAAATGGAAAGAAGGATATGGAAAAAATAAAAGATGAAGATACAGAGAACCATACCAAGATGTGCATACTGCAAGGCCATGCATACAGATACAGAAAAAGGAGGGAAAGGGAAGGAGAATAGACAGAGGAGGGGAGAGAGCAGAGATGAGAGATCTTTAGAAATGCAAAGTCTTTGTTTTATATTTTTTTTGTTAGGTTTCATATAATTACAGACTTCTCAGGGATCTCACTTCTCAAAATTTACCACACCACAATGATTTAGAATTAATTAAAAGTACTATGAGATCTTAACTACTAGTCCACAGTAGACCATTCTCTGTTAAGAAATCTTGTTCATATTGGGTGACTGTACAGTATGAAAAAGAAAAACCTGTGTGTGTGTGTGTGTGTGTCTATCTGTTTTAATGGGTAGATCTCAGATTGACCTGTGCGAATTTACTAAACACATACAGTAATAGTAAAAATATCACAAGAATGGAATTCAAAGGCAAGATTGTAGTTCTGGCTCCACCCTTGAGGATTATTTCTTGGGAAAATGCCATGTGCTTCCTCAGATGGTTCCCAGTCTGAAAAACTAAAAATGTACAGGGGTGGGCAAAAGTAGGTACACAGGGTGAATACTTGAAAGAGAGATTATTCTTGTTTTATTATTTATTAATTATTATATTATTTTTCACCTGAACAAATGTAATCCTGTTTTTGCTAATGCATGCATTTCTTTCTCTTTTAAACTTTTTTATTTTATTTTAATCGTTCAAGTACAGTTTTCTATCTTTTACTCCCATCCCAGCCCACCCCCCAAGTCCTCCCCACCTCCCTCCCATTTCCACCCCCCTTAGTTTTTGTCCATGTGTCCTTTGTACTTCTTCCTGTAAACCCTTCCCTGTTTCCCCTGAAATTTTCTCCCCTATCCCCTCTGGTCACTGTCAGCCTGTTCTCTATTTCAGTGTCTTTGGTTATATTTTGCTTGTTTGTTTGTTTTGTCATTTATGTTCCTGTTAAAGGTGAGATCATATGGTATTTGTCTTTCACCACCGGGCTGATTTCATGTAGCATAATGCTTTCCAGTTCCATCCATGTTGTTGCAAAGGGCAGGAGCTCCTTCTTTCTTTCTGCTGCATAGAATTCCATTGTGTAAATGGATTTTCGATCCATTCATTTACTGATGGGCACCTAGGTTGCTTCCAACACTTGGCTATTGTAAATTTTGCTGCTATGAACATTGGGGTGCATAGATTCTTTTGGATTGGTGTTTCAGGGTTCTTAGGATATAATCCTAGCAGTGGAATTGCTGGGTCAAAAGGCAGATTAGTTTTTAGTTTTCTGAGAAAATTCCATATTGTTTTCCATAGTGGCTGTAGCAGTCTGCAATCCCACCAAAGACACTAGGGTTCCCTTTCCTCAACAACCTCTCCACACTTGTTGTTTGTTGCTTTGTTTATGATGGCCATTCTGACTGGTGTGAAGTGGTATCTCACTGTGGTTTTAATTTGCATCTCTCTGATTGCTAGTGATACTGAACATCTTTTCATATGTCTCTGGATCCTCTGTATGTCTTTCTTGGAGAAGTGTCTGTTCAAGTCCTTTGCCCTTTTTTTAATTGGGTTGCTTGTCTTCTTAGAGTGGAGTCGTGTAAGTACTTTATATATTTTGGAGATTAAGCCCTTGTCTGAGGAATCATTGGCAAATATGCTTTTCCATATGGCTGGTTCTCTTTTTATTTTAATATTGTTTTCTTTAACAGGGCTGAAGCTTTTAATTTTGGTGAGATCCCATTTGTTTATTCTTTCCTTTATGTCCCTTGCTCTAGGGGACATATCAGTAAAAATGTTGCTGAGTGAAATATCTGAGATTTTCCTGCCTATGTTCTCCTCTAGTACTTTAATGGTGTCATGGCTTATATTTAAATCTTCTATCCACCTTGAATTTATTTTTGTGTAAGGTGTAAGTTGGTGCTCAAGCTTCATTTTTTTTTTTTTTGCATGTAGCTGTCCAGATCTCCCAACACCATTTGTTGAAGAGGCTATTTATACTCCATTTTATGTTGCCGGCCTCTTCGTCAAATATTAATTGACCATAGAGACTTGGGTTTATTTCTGGGCTTTCTGTTCTGTCCCACTGATCCATGTGCCTGTTTTTATGCCAGTACCAGGCTGTGTGGATTACAGTGGCCTTATAATACAGTTTGATATCAGGTATTCTCATCCCTCCTACTTTGCTCTTCTTTCTCAAAATTACAACAGCTATTCAGGGTCCTTTATGGTTCCATATAAATTTTTGAAGTGTTTGTTCTATGTCTGTGAAATATGCCATTGGTACTTTAATAAGTATTGCATTGAGTCTGTAAATTGTGTTGGGTAGTATGGACACTTTGATGATGTTAGTTCTTCTGATCCATGAACATGATATATGTTTCCATTTGCTTGTATCTTCCTTGATTTCTTTCTTCAGTTTTGTACAGTTTTCTGCATACAGGTCTTTTACCTCCTAAGTTAGGTTTATTCCTAGGTATTTTGTTTTTGTTTTTGCTATATCAAATGGGATTTTTTCTTGATTTCTGCTTCTGCTGTTTCATTGTTGGTATACAAATATGTCTTTGATTTCTGGATATTGACTTTGTATCCCACTGTTTTGCCAAATTCATTTATTAGGTTGAATAGTTTTTTGGCAGAGTCTATAGTATTTTCTACATACACTATCATGTCATCTGCAAACAATGACAGTTTTGTTTCCTCCTTTCCGATTTGGATGCCTTTTATTTCCTTTTCTTGTCTGATTGCTGTGGCTAAAACTTGCAATACTATATTGAATAGAACTGGTGAAAGTGGACAGCCTTGTTTTGTTCCTGTTCTTAGTGGAAAAGATTTTAGTTTTTGCCCATTGAGTATGATGTTGGCTGTAGGTCTCTCATATACGGCCTTTATTATGTTGAGAAATGCTTCCTCTAGTCCCACTTTGCTGAGTGTTTTTATCATAAATGGGTGCTGTACCTTATCAAATGCTTTTTCCACATCTATTGATAAGATCATGTGATTTCTATCTTTCATTTTGTTTATGTGATGTATTACATTTACTGATTTGCAAATGTTGAACCATCCTTGCATCCCTGGGATGAATCCCACTTGGTCATCGTGTATGATCCTTTTAATGTATTGTTGGATGTGGTTTGCTAATATTTTGTTGAGGATTTTAGTGTCTATGTTCATCAGCAATATTGGCCTGAAGTTTTCTTTCTTTGTGGTGTCTTTATCTGGTTTGTGATTAGGATGATGCTGGCTTCATAAAAAGAGTTTGGGAGTTTTCCATCATTTTGGATTTTTTTGAATAGTCTGTGAAGGATGGGGTTTAGCTTTTCCATAAATGCTTTGTAGAATTCTCCTGTGAAACCTTCTGGTCTAGAGCTATTGTGTGTTGGGAGTTTTTTGATTACTGCTTCAATTTCATCTGCTGTTATTGGTCTGTTCAGGCTTTCTCTTTCTTCATTCAGTTTTGGAAGATTATATTTTTCTAGAAATTTTTCCATTTCACCTAGGTTTTTATATTTCTTGGCATCTAGTTCTTCATAGTAATTTCTTACAATCCTTTGTGGTTCTGTGGTGTCAGTTGTAATCTCTCCTCTTTCATTTCTGATTGTATTTATTTTGGTCTTCTCTCTTTTTTTTTCTTAATGAGTCTGCTTAAAGGCTTGTCGATTTTGTTTATCTTTTCAAAGAACCAGCTTCTGAATTGATTGATCTTTACAATTGTGCTTTTAGTCTCTATGTCATTTATTTCTTTTCTGATTTCGTTATTTCTTTCCTTCTACTTGTTCTGGGCTCTCTTTGCTGTTGTTCCTCGAGTTCTTGTAGGCGTAGGGTTAGGTTGTTTGTTTGAAATGTTTCTATCTTTTTTTGGTAGGCCTGTATTGCTATGAACTTCCCTCTCAGGACTGCCTTTGCTGTGTCCCAAAAATTTTGGGTTGTTTTGAGTTCATTTTCATTTCTTTCCAGAAACTTTTTGATATCTTCCCTAATTTCATTCTTGACCCATTCATTGTTTAATAACATGATATTGAATCTCCATGATTTTGAGCATTTCTGGTTTTTCCCCTTGGGGTTGGTTTCTAGTTTCAGTCCCTTGTGGTCAGAGAAAATGCTTGAAGTGATTTCAGTGTTCTTGAATTTTTTAAGACTTTTTTTTGTTTCCCATCATGTGGTCTATCTTTGAAAATATTCCATGTGCATTTGAGAATGTGTATTTAACTTCTTTGGGATGAGGGGCTCTATATATATATCAGTTAAGTCCATTTCATCTAGGGCATTGTTCAATGTCACAACATCTTTGTTGATATTTGGTTTGGAAGATTTGCCCATTTTTGACAGTGGGGTGTTAAAGTCCCCCACTATAATTGTGTTGCTGTCAATATCTTTCTTGAAGTCCTCTAAGATTTTCATTATGTATTTGGGTGGTCCTATGTTGGATGCATATATATTTACAATATTTATGTCTTCTTGGTGGATTCTTCCCTTGAGTATTATGACATGACCTTCTGGGTCTCTCTTTATGGCCCCCTTTTTTTTTTTGAAGTCTATTTTGTCTGATGTGAGTATTGCTACCCCGGTGTTGTTTTTTTGTTTGTTTGTTTGTTTTGTTTGTTTTTCCTGTCTGTTTGCTTGGAAAATTTGTTTCTAGCCCTTCACTTTCAGTCTGTGTAGGTCTTTTGTCCTGAGGTGGGTCTCTTGTAGGCAGCATATGTGTGGGTCATACTTTCTTACCCATTCAGCTATTCTACATCTTTTGATTGGATAATTCAATCCATTTACGTTTATGGTTATTACAGATAAGTGCTTATTCATTGTCATTTTCATACCTGTGTTCCTTTATCTCTTTCTCTTTTCCTTCCTTTCCTTAAAGCAGTCCCTTTAGCATCTCTTGCAGAGCTGGTTTGGTGGAGGTGTATTCTTTTAGACTTCTTTTGTCTGGGAAGCTCCTTTTTTGGCCTTCTGTCTTGATTAAGAACCTTGCTGGTTAAGGTAGCCTTGGTTGCAGGCCTCTGGCATACCTGGCATATTTCTTGCCATTCTCTTCTGGTTTGGAGCATTTCCATTGAGAACTCAGCTACTAACCTTATTGGGGCTCCCTTGTATGTTACTTCCTGTTTCTCCATTGTTGCCTTTAAGATTTTCTCTTTGTCTTGAAATTTTGCCACTTTAATTATGATGTGTCTTGAAGTGGACCTCTTTGGGTTCCTCTTGATTGGGACTTTCTGTGTTTCCTGAATTTGTGTGGCTTTTTCTCTCAGCAAATTAGGGAAGTTTTCCATCATTGCTTTCAAATGGGTTTTCTATCCCTTGCTCTTCTTCTTTTCCTTCTGGTATCCCTATTATATGGATATTATTATGTTTCATATTGTCCTGCGTTTCCCTTAATCCCTCTTCATTCTTTCTGAGCCTCTTTTCCTTTTCTTGCCCTTTCTGGGTGCTTTTTTCTACTTTGTCCTCCAGCTCCCTGGTCTGATCTTCTGCTTCATCAATCCTGCTTTTCATCCCTTCTACTGTGTTCTTCAGTTCAGAAATTGTATTCTTCATTTCTTCTTGGCCCTTGTTGATAGTTTCTATTTCCTTTTTTATGTTAATATAGTTTGCAGTGAGTTCATTGTAGCTTCCCTGTAGTTTCTTGTAATTCATTGTGAGCTCACTGAGCTTCCTGATAATCATTGCTTTGAACTCAATATCTGATAGTTGAGTTGCCTCTATTTCTTTTAGCATTCTTTCTGAGGCTTCCTCCTTTCCTTTCATTTGGGGATTGTTTCTTTGTCTTCCCATTGTTTTTGAGACTCTCCTTGTTAGCCTCAACTTTTTAAATTGATCTGTTCTGGCTCCCTGGGTTTATGCTGTGAACTTCTGTCATAGAATACGTGTGAGATTCAGTGGTGCAGTCTCCTTGATCTCCAGAGGTCACTGGTCTTGGGCTGTCATTTAAGTTGGCTCTGTGTTTGTCTTTGGATTTTGATTATTATTGGATCTTTTTTGGGTGGGTCCTTCCCACCAGCTGATTAACTGAGGGTCACTCTGTCCACCACCTCTTGTATTTTGTTGTGCTGGTGAAGGCATGTTGTGTTGAAGCTGGTTCTTCTGTGTGTAGAAGGTTTTGAGAATTCTCTCTGGCTCTTGTTCATTTGTTTGTACTGGGTAGTTTCTCCACTCCTCAGTTGTATTTCCAGATAGGCCCTGGATTGAGATTTGTGTGGTTTCCACTCCTCCTTCACTTTTTCTGTTGTTATCTGTTGGTGGTTTCTTTGTTGTTGTGTTTCCTCTTCCAGTGGGTATCCTGGTGTTCACCCCTTCCACCTACTCTTTTTTGTGATCAGTTGGAGGGGAAAAGCAAAATGGTTTAAGCAGCAGTAAAGTATTGTATGATATTTACAGGAGCAGCTGGTAGAGAAGAGATAGGAGATCCTTTGGCTATGTATAGTGTTAACCATGATCTTCCACCCCACTAGTCAATTTTTAGAAAGGATGGAAAGAAGGCAAGACTCTTGTTGGGGAGGGAAGGATTGTGAGTTGGATCTAGAAAGCAGTATGGTTGTGGGAGGTCAGATTCTGAGGTAAGATGAGAGTAAAGAATAGTAAATAGGTGTAGTGTGTGAGAGAATGGAGTTATCCACTACAGTAATAGAGTTCAGGAAACTGTGATGTTGGCTAAGATGTGGGAGGGTGTTGTAAAGTATTTACAATTGTACAGAACAATTATTATTTGCAATATTAGAGCATCAATCATATGACAGAATCTATGTGATCTGGGTGACAAGAATAGGGAGTATAGGGCCTTGAGTAGTGTTCTAATGGAACAAGAGTGAAGTGAAGGACAGTAAATTAGCAATACACTCTGAAAGAGAGGACAGAGGAAACCTGTCAAATGATACATATAACCAGCCAAGCAAAGAAGACTGTACAGAAAGAACCGGAATATAAAAATACTATTAAAATAAAAGATGTAAGAATAATGAAAAATAATAATAATACAAATATGCAATAACTTGCAAGTTCCCTGTAATAGCAAAGTGAAATTTGTCACACTGTCTCAGCTGTTGGGATGCCCCCTCTTTGGGTCCAAATCTGGTCCTTTCACAGTCCCAGATTTTTTTGTCTCACTTGAGGGTATTTAAAAAAAAAGCAGAAGAAGGAAAGAAGAAGAGATAAAATTGGAAAGCAAGGAAGAAGAAATAAAACAAGAAAGAAGGAAATAGTGGAAAAAGGAATTGAAAGATAAAAAATGGTAAAAATTTAAAAATTAATTTAAAAAAATGGCTCTTGTTGATTTCAAACTGGCCAAACAGGTTTTTATAGTCTTGCTGGCTGCAGCAGGCTGGGTGGTGATTGGTATGGCTTTTCTCCCTTCCTACTCTGCACCCAGTCAGCCTTGTTGGCACCTTCCCCAGAGCTAGTCTGGCACCTTCCCCAGCAACACCCAGACTTGCATGTAGGTTCCAGGTCTTCCTGAGAGCGCACTTTCCCTGGGATTACTGCTGTCTGCAGGGGTGCAGGTCCACGCGTGCTCAGCCAGGTTGCCTGAGTCCCACAGGTTCAGGTGTGCACCCTTCCCAGTGCTCTGGGGGGGGCACAGAGCCTTCCACACCACCTTCTGAGCAACCTTGGGATCACTGCCTGGCTGTGTTGGAAGTAGGCTGGAGCGATTGCTGCAGGAGAATTCCCCAGTGTCTCTTTTTTCACTTTTTCTTTTTGAGAAATCCCTCCTACTCAAACCTGCCACTCTGTATAGTGGTCTGGCTTCTTGCACAGTCAGTTCTCCAGCACAGCCAATTCTCCAGCCAGACTGGGGACTATCAGGATCAGGGCCTGTCACTGGGTGGCTCTCAACTCTCCCCAACCTGCGTCCACAGACTTCCTGGATGCTCACAGCCCCTCTGTGTTTGCCACTTATTCCTAATTCCCCTCTCTGCAACTTCAAGCAACCAGGTCTATCCCAATGCTGCTTAAACCTTGTTTGGCTGGGGAGGGAGCAGTTGACCCAGCTCTCTCTCAAGGACCCTGTGGCAGACCTGGCATGCACCAGGCCTGGGGCTGCTGCCACCCTGGTCCCCATGCTGGTCCCTGGGACCTTATTGTCCTGAAGCATTCTCCTTACCATCTGGTTTTTCAGTTTCTGCTACAATTTTTGGTCTCTTATTTTCATATATGCTGGGGTACTGTTGGCTGTTTGCTGTATTCCTCTGTGGATCAGCTAGGTTTTTCTCCTGTGTGTAGGGAGAAGTGGAATCTGCTCCTCCTCTGTGTATATTTTTTTATTTCACAAAAATCTTGAGTGTGTACCATTTGGAAGGCTTATTGTATAGGTGGATGAGCAATTGATAATTAAAGTCCTTGATCTCAGGGATTTAACATTCTAGTGGAAGGAGCCAGTCAAAGAGTAAAGAAAATGGGGGGAAAATTGTCAGCAAATAAAAGACTGCAACAGGGATATTTGAGAGAATGAATGAAGACAAGTAGGGTATGCTTTTCTATTGAGTATAAGAAAAGTGCTTTCTGAGGAGGTGACATTTAAGCTCAAGTCTGCATAACTAAACAAATATAGCTATGGGGTTACCTGAGAGAAAGGCATTCCAGGCAACAGGAAGAGCAAGAACAAGAACCATAAAGTAGGAAAGAACTGGTGTGTTGAGGAACAATAGAGAGGAGACTATGGTGTTGGGAGAGTGGTGGGCAAATAGAAGAAAAGTATAAGGCAAAGTCAGAGAGGTAGGCAGTTGTTGCACAGGAAGTGGCATTTTTGGTCATTATTTGAAGTATGAAATTATAACATAATCTGAAGATCACTTTGCCTACTGTATGGAGAATGAATCGAGGGAGGTAAGGTAAAAGCAAGAAGAGCAGTCTGGAGGTTTTGCAGTTCCACGTGAATGACATGTTGGGAAGGTAGCCTGGGGGAGGGTGAGAGAAGGAAGTGGTAGTAAAAGTAGTAAAGAGAACTTGTTGTGTATTTTGATGGTAGAGACATTTGGACTTACTGATACACATGATATCTGAAAAGAGGAATCAGGAATAACTCATGATTTTAGATGGTGTATCTATGAATAGTACTGCAATTTAATAACATGGAAGTGACTCAGACAAGATGATTGATAGAATAAAACCATGCTGTTTTAAACGTACATCCAATCTTTTATAGGAAATATGTTTTCATTGTTAAATATTCTTTTTAAAAGTAAAAAATATGTATATTCAAAGAGAAATCTTCTCATCATAGTCTCCCATCTATTACCCATGATTCAAGACAGGAAACTATCAATTTCTTGTGAAGGAGACTTGACCTTGGGAGTGAATGCATGATGCAATATATAGATGATATATTATAGAATTCTATGTTTGAGACCTGTATAATTTTATTGACCAATGTCACCCCAATAAATTTAATTTTTAAATTTATATAGATATATAGATATATATATTCAGTGAGAAATCTTCCCATCACAGTCTCTCACCTATTACCCATGTTTCATGGGAAGAGGTATCAATATCGTGTGTAAATTTCATAACTGTGACTGCTTAAGTAAATTTTTATGTACATTCTTTTCTCCCTTTTGAACATACTTTTAAAGCATATTGACAAGAAAAAATTTCTAAATTAAGTTACAGCAGTCCAAGAATGAGAGAAAGACAAAGTAGTTAGTCTGTTAATAGCCGAAAGCCAGCTGACAAAAGACTGCTCACGTTTCTGAACCGGTGTTGGACCTTTGAATTGACATCCAAGAGCCTAGTGGCCCACCACTGGACCACCCCTGCATCATGCATATGCATGAAGTTCCAGGACTGTGACCTGTAACCAACCAAAAGTAGTAAATATTTTTTCTGTACATATGGAGCTCCTATCATAGAATTGACCTCATTTTACCTGCTTCCCCCTTATTTGTAGTCAATGTAAATTTTTTCAAGCAACTTACATTTTCTTTCCTAAAACATGATGTATAAAAAGCGCTCCTCAACTCCAGGATGATGGACATGTTGCCTTCTCCACCTAGTGCTGCTGCTTGTAGTTTAGATTTCATGTCCCAGTATCTGATCATTTATGGCCCAATTAATCCCTTCTTTTAAAAAGGCTTTCAGCCATGGACATTAAGTTTTTTTGTTTAACAATATCACACACAATGTCTTGCACCTTATTTTTCACTTTCAATATATCTTGGGGAATTTTCCATGTTGATACTTAAAGTGTTTTTGAAATCTTTATATGGTTGCTTACTATTCAATAGATAATAAACTGTTATCAACACTTCTAATCCAGTCAAGTCTTCCATGATTCAGGCTGGCTTACTGCTTTCTAGCATTCCAGAAGTTTCATTCTCGGTTTTCTACTCTAGTTCCTAAAGCTATATGTTATTTTGAAAATAGTAATACTTCATTACTCTAAAATTATGTTTGTTCTTGTTTAGTCTAAGGTGAAAAATCTTTAAAAAAAAATTTTCTGTAGTTGCAGTACAATGGTGTTTGAGGATCCAATCAGGCAGTAGTATCTTTCCTAGTGAATTCATTCCTAGTTATATGAAATATAAGGTGACAAAATAAGTATAAGTCTATCTGGCTTATATATGGAGATATGATATTAAGGTAATAATAAAAAAGGAGAGCCAATTTTTTATTATTTATATATGAGGTCTGTCCAGAAGGTATCCAGCCATGAAATAAGAAAAAATAGAGACATTTATTGAAGAAATACAAGAAATATTGTATATAATACAATGATGCTTCAAACTCCTTCAAAGTAGGCACCTTAGCACCTCACTCAGGTCTCCCAATCCCCATCATATTTTCCTGAATCTCATCTACAGCCTGAAATCTCTTCCCTTTCAAAGGTGATTTTTGTTTGGGAAAAAGCCAGAAGTCACAGGACACCAAAGCTGGGCTGTAAGTCACCTGCATGATTTGATGTTTTGTGAAAAAACTCTTCAAGAGACATGATGCATGAGTAGGCACTTTGTTGTGATGAAGCTGCCAATCACCAGTTGCCCATACCTGTGGCCTTCTGAATCATCCAAATAGTTTCTACAGAGGAATGTTCAAGCTTAACACAAAATTTGAAGATTTGTTGCTCAGTCACTTTTAATGCAATAGCTACATAGTACACAGGCTCACTCAGCAGCATCTATCACCCTCACTAACTAGGACAGTGAAGTTTTCATTGTTTACACATGCACATTCCAGTCCACTCTCCTTGGCTGCCAGGTTACATGGATATCACACAGACCATTTTCATTATATTATCAATGGCTGGACTTTTTCCATACAGACACACACACATACAAAGACTAAGAGTCAGATGTTCTAAACTACATTTTAATTTATAAAACGTGGTCATTTATTGAGGTCTTAGTACCAGGAAAAATAGAAGAATTCAGTAATAAATAATTTACTCCTGAATCAGATTAATTTGTTGAAGAGAAAAAAGAGCTAATTGGAAAATATCTTTAATTATAATGCACTGCAAGTTTAATTCTAATACATGAGGCAAGATTAGAGACAAATAAAGCACACAAAAATGCAATAGGGAGGAGAGTATAAAAAAAACAAATAACAAAATATCTATTAAAGCCCAGCCAAGTTAGAATTCCTTTCCCCCAGGCGTACTTTTACCTCAGAGAATGTAATTACTCATGGGCTATAAGAACATATAGATGACTAGAAATTCCCCAAACGAGAGAAAAATACATTTCTGGTAAAGAAACAAAACAAGGTAAGTTGAATAATTAATATCATTTCCACAGTGCACCAAAAAATTTTCTCTTATTGCTAGTACTGTTGAAAAGATATTACCCCAAATACTACTGTAAATGACTTTGTTGTTTTCATTATTCTTTTTTTGATGGAATAT
The DNA here is from genome assembly GCA_004024845.1 of Tonatia bakeri. NCBI lineage: Eukaryota > Metazoa > Chordata > Mammalia > Chiroptera > Phyllostomidae > Tonatia > Tonatia bakeri. The sequence goes on along the minus strand of PVIA01008804.1, from coordinate 7,366 downwards.
ATAATTATTTTTTCCTGATGGTAGTATAATTAATAATTAAAAATTATATATATATCTTATTTGCAAAACTCACCAAATCATCACTTGATATATGTATACACTATGAAATTATAACCACAACCAAATTAATGAACATATCCATCACCTCACCTTTATTTTTGGGGGGGTTGGAAGAGCTATTTTGAAAACATACCACCCAAGTGCTTGTTCTTTTTTAGAAATGTGCATTTTAACCAATCTTTTTATTTTTGTTTATTTTATGAGAAATAATTTGCAGATGTTAAGAACAAAATTTAAATGTATAGATTGAACTTTTTTCCCTATGTGTGCACCTGTAAAACCACCACACTTACGACATTAGAAAATTCTCACACAAAAAATTTCCCTTGGGCCCTGGGCAGTAAATGTTCACCATCACAACTGATGACCATTTTTATTGCTATCAGTAAACATCAGTTTTGTCTATTCTTGAATTTCATTTAAATAAAATTTCACTCTTTGCTTTTGAGTGTCTTCTGCCTAACATAACAATGTTTTAGAGATTATCTATGTTGTTTTATGTACTAGTTTTAAAAGAATTTTAAATTTATTACTACAACTATACTTGAACAACAATATAAAAAATTTTATTACTGAATAATATTCTACTGTGTGAATGTTCTTTAATCCCATTTTGGTGTATACTTCTCAGATGACCTGACCTAACCTCTTTGGTACTGGGAGTGGTCTGAGAAAACAGGCTATAAATGGGGATTTGTGACTGATTCACTTACTACCTGGTGAGCAAACAGGTCTCCTCTGCAAGTGATAGAAAGGACAGAGATAGGCCCTGACATAATATAAATGCCTGATTGCTGGAGATTTCACTGGTGATGATCTAGGAAAATAGCCTGTTGGAAAGCAGTACTACTGTAGGTGAATGATTCAGTTACTTGAAAAATACAAGGGAGAAGAATTCCTACAAACAGTCGAGTTTGCTTATTGCTAAGTTGTACGGGTGCCTGGGTGCCAGGGGCAGGATTTCCAGTGAGAAGATGTCAATCTCCTTACTGGCTTCCATGAGTCTGGTTTTCATTCTTTTAGGGTGCAGGAGACTTTCAATTAATTTCTGGTTTCTAACAAAGGTAATTTGTCCACGAATTGGTGCTGAATTGATGTGTTTGTGGAGGAAAGGAGGGATTCCTACTCTGTTATGTTGCTAACATCACTCCTAGCACCAAGTATTGGTGCATGCTGCAAATGGTTAATCTTGAAAACGTTAGGCTAAAGGAGGGAAGCCAACCACAAAAGACCATATCGCTCTTTCCCTTCCCCTAGACCTAGACAATCATTAATCAACTTTCTGCCTCTTAAGATTTTCTTGTTATGAACATTTTACACAAAAGAACTCATGCTATACATGGTCATTTGTGATTCATTTCTTTCAAATAGCTGGATGTTTTCAAGATTCATCCATGTGTAGCATATGTCAGTCCTTGATTCCTTTTCACTGATAAAAAATATTTCATTACATAGACATACCATATTTTGTTTACCCATTCATCAGTTAATAAACATTTGGGTTATTTTAATTTTTTAAACATTTTGATTGAAGCTGATGTAATCGTTTATGTACTTTTTTTTGTGTGTAAACATGTGGTTTCATTTATTTTGTGTATATATTTAGAGTGAAATTGCTAGGTCACATGTTAACTCTATGTTTAACATTTTGAGGAACTGTCAAAATTCCCTCCAAAGTTATTGTACCCATTTACATTAAACCAGCAATATATGAGGGTTTTAATTGTTCCTTGTTATTGTCTGTCTTTTTAAATATGGTAATCATAGTGGATGTGAAGTAGTACCTTACTGTGATTTTGTTTGGATTTTTCTAGTGACTAAATTTGAGTATCTCTACATGCACTTATTGACATTTGTATATCTGCTTGGATACATCTATTTAGATCCTTTGCCCATTTTTAATTGTGTTATTTGCCTTTTTATCCTATAATTGAAAGAGTGTTTTGTATATCCTAGACACAAGTCCCTTATCAGATATGTGATTTAGAAATATTTTCTTCCATTCTGTGCATTGTTTTTTTTCACTTTCTCCTGACTCTCATTTATGTTGTGGCTACTGCTTGTTCACCATGTGATTTGTATTATAAGTTTTTATTTTAAAAAACTTATGAAGAGAGCTCAGTATAATCTGTTCTCAAGGAGCACTTTTTTTTTTCAGTGAATATTTGTGTTTAGTCTGCGGGACCCTGAACCCACACCCTTCAGTACCAAGTTAAAAGAGAATTCTCACCCAGATGTGACAGAACATACAAAAAATGTAATAACAAACCAAATCCTTGTTAGGGAACCATTTATTTTCATCTCCACCAAGAATCAAATTTGAGATAGACATTTTTTCCTGTTTCTGCCAAGCAGGCTTAATTATAATTTTATCCTGTTAAAAAATTAGATCCCTCAAAATGGCCTCCCATCAATCTCCATCCCTGACCAAGCTCAAAGCCCAGTTCCCAGTGCTCTCCCAAATTTGAAGGATCTCTAGGCAGTGGTATTCTATAGATGTTCTCAGAGTGGGCAATAGGTCAGTGGTGCTTTACCTTCCTGGAATAAAGTTCAAGCTGGGACCAGGCATGATTTTTTACTTTCTTTTAGAATCTTTAATTGACTTAAACAATTATTGTACATGATTCTAGCAATTTAAGATGTTTTGTAACAGGAGAGGTTTGGGATCTTCGGTGTGCCCTATGACAGACACAAAAATCTTACCTAATCTTTTATCAACTGAAGTATAATTTCATCCGTCACTGTATATATATTTTATTTTATTCATTGTTATGATTCCTTTAATATAGGATGGACTACAATGTAAGACTGAATTTTTTATTTACCATTTATATAATTTCTTTTAGCAAATATTCTGAACTTGCTTTGTTTTTTAAAAACTTTAAAAAGATTTTTCTTTCACTAGCTTATTTCACTTAGCATAATGCTTTCAGTTCCATCCTTGCTTTCACAAAAGGTAAGATTTCTTTCTTTTTTACAACCAAGAGGAATTCCATTTTGTAAATCTGCCACGGCTTTTTTTAATCCAGTCATCTACTGATGGACACTTGGGCTGCTTCCAAATCTTGGCTATTGTAAATAATGCTATAGTAAACATAAGTGAACTTCCTTTATTTCTCCTCCTCCATTTGACTTAAATTTTACATATATTCAATTCTCTTGATTTAATTAAAAGGATCTAATTTCTGAAATTCCATTACTGAAATATATAAACAACATATGTCCTTGCATGCTCTAATCTTTTATCTTTTTAACATATAATATCTCACAATAAAGGTGCATGTATTTCTTAGTTGTAGTTCTAATTGAGTAATATTGTGCTAGAATATAGCTATTTCATGTTTTTAAGTCCACTCAATAAGTATGTATAAACTACTGTGGGCCAATATGTGTGCTAGATATTGAAGATATGTGGAACTTATAACTTAAAAAGAAAGCTGAATTTAACCTATAATTACACAAGTAATTACTACCATAATTTATGCAAAAAAAATAGAAATTGCATCATGCTACAAATAAGTGAAATAAATAAATCTAAACTGTCCAAGGATATACAGGAAATGTGTCCTAAAATGGGTCCTATGTTCTAATAGGGAGTTAGCTCAGTGAAGAGGTGGTAAATCATTCCTAGTGAAGGAAACAGCCTGGAAAAACTCCTAAGTTAAGAAGATGCTGATGTTTTAAGAACTTGAAAGAAGGTCAGTGTGACTCTAACATTGTGAAAATAGTATTCTGAAGCAAAGTTCCATGATTAGGCCATATTATGTAGGGTTGTTAAGTCCGGTTAAGGTTATGGACCTAAGTCTTAACGCATGAAATAGTTTTAGTTGAGAAAGACATTGAGAATGGTATTTTAATGACATCACTCTAGACGCTTGTAGAGAAAGCATTGAAGAGAGGAAGAATTTATGTGGTGTTTTAGGATCAATTACAAAGCTATTGACTGGAGCATGCAAGAAATGTTTTATCTTGAATAGGGAGAGAATATTTAAAATTAACCAACAATGAGTGTGGGATTCCCATTAAGCATGCACTGTCCCCTCATCACTTCCAAGCAAGTCAGATTTAGCTTACAGTTATAATAAGGACCACAAGCCTGCAAGAGGCAAATTTAACTGTAGCCTTACATAAAGCACTTGGACAGTTACATGACATATTGTGTAAAATCAAGAAGTGTGCTTCTACTTTTATTTATGGAGGTTTGAAAGTCAACTGTGAATACTTACAATATTACTGGAAGCATTTGGTTCTAAGGCTGCTCTCTATAGTTATACTGAAATTGTCTTTCCATTAGTTTTCCCCCTTTTGGTATCACATATTCACTCTGGCAGCTTATATTCATTATACTTTCAAATTTAATGATTTATTCTTATGTTTTCTCTCATTGGTTCAAGAGATTAGAATCATATTTTTCCCATTATTGGTGACATTATTCCAATCATTATTTGCAATGGTACCTCACTTAATTGTGTAAGTTTATGAATGTCAGTAAAAATCTGTATCTATTAAAATCATTTATAATAATATTTACCACATTTTTAATATGTATTTCATTACTAGTAAATATACCTGAATGTGTATGTAAAAGTAGTCAGTGATTTTATGCCTATTTTGCTGCAAGCTGTTAATTATCATAATGTGTTATAACTGCTTTGTGTAAATTAAAAATATTTTATTATTAATTTTCTCCATTGATTAACATTTTAACACCACAAGAGTAAAACCATATATTGTATATAATCCATTCAAATTCTGTTAGCATAGTATGTGAAAGCTGTATTAATTATATACTGCTGAAATCTAGAAGTTCTGTGTGGAGCTAATAAGTAGGAACCATAATTTTCTCATGGCCCCTTGCATTTTCTGATTCCTCAGGGTATAAATAATAGGATTTAGTAAGGGTGTAATAACAGTGTAAAATACAGAAAGGATGTTATTGCCTGCAAAACTATTAAATGGCCAGGCATAGATAAAGATACAAGGTCCAAAGAACAGAGTGACTACAATGATGTGTGCAGACAATGTGGACAGAGCCTTAGAAAGCCCTCCAGATGATCTTTGCCACACAGTGACCAGGATGACCATGTAGGAGATAAGCAGAAGGATGAAACAGATCAATGAGAGCAACCCACTGTTAGCAATGACAAATAATTCCAGGGTATATGTTTCAATACAAGCAAGCTTAATCACAAGGGGAAGGTCACAAAATATATTGTCCACAATATTGGGGCCACAGAAAGGCAAGTTCACCAATAAGAACATCTGGCTCATGGTGTGTGCAAAACCAATTATCCATGAAAGTATCACAAACCCACCAAGCAACCTGTGGTTCATGATTGTCCTGTAGTGCAGGGGTTTACATATGGCTACATATCTGTCAAAGGCCATGGCTATCAAAAGAGTCATCTCAGCACCCCCAAAAAGGTGCATAAAAAACATCTGGGTCATGCAACCCCATATGGAGATGGTCTTGTGTTCAGTGAGCAAGCCTGTGATCATCTTGGGGGTGGTGACAGTGGAGAGACACATGTCCAAAAAAGAGAGGTTTCCAAGTAGAAAGTACATGGGAGAATGAAGGGTGGAGCTAAATGTTACTGTAACCATAATGAGAACGTTTCCCAACACAACAGCACTATAGATCAAGGAGAATGCTAAAAAGAAGAATATACAAAGTTCCCATTGTCCAGAAAATCCTAGTAAAATAAACTCAGTCACTACAGATTCATTTTTAAGATCCATTTACTCAACTTAGAGAAGTCCCAGAAGAATTTTAGACATAAAATAAATTGTATTCTTCTGACTTGCTCAAAATTTACGTCTCCTTAAGCCTTTAGAAATCTTCATTGAAACATAAATGCATTATCTGTTAGGGTAAAAAAAAAAAACAGAAAAGTCCCAGAAGTTACTTTATATGAAAAGAATTTAAAAAATTAAGCCACAGTTAACATCAATGTTTTTCTTTGTCTATTTAATGAATAATAGTTGGTAATATGAGGCTCTCCAGGTCTATCCATGCTGTTATGAAGGGTTGAAGCTCCTCCTTTCTTTCTGCTGCATAGAATTCCATTGTGTAAATGCACCACAGTTTTTTGATCCACTGATTTACTGATGGGCACTTAGGTTGCTTCCAGCACTTGGCTATTATAAATTGCGCTGCTTTGAACATTGGGGTGCATAGGTTCTTTTGAATTGGTGTTTGAGAATTCTTAGGATATAATCCCAGCAGTGGAATTGCCAGGTCAAAAGGCAGTTCCATTAGACAATGAAATAAAGAACAAACTGACAGTAATCAGAGGGAAAGGGAGAGAAGGATAAAAAGGGAAAGAAGGAGAAGGGTTGTCAAAGAACATGTATAAAGGAACCATGGACAAAACCAAAGGAACAGGAGTGAGGGTGGCTGGTGAGGGTGGTTGGGGTGGGGGAAAATTGTGGCAGTAAAATGGAGACAACTGTACTTGAACAACAATAAAAAAAGTTAGTGATATGAAAGCACATAATATTAAGTATATCAGCACATCCTTATTTATAATTTGAGATTATTCTTAGCTCACATCACTACTAAACAATATTCTTATAGTTATGAAATAATTAAAGAGCATATGAAGAAGTCAAATTTTGTTTTCTCATGTATTCTGCCAAATGATACTCTTAGCAATTGGTCATAACTTTGTCACTAATGTGTTCATGTAAAAAAATTAGTTAACTATTTAGACTAGTATTTAGCCCTGGCCAACATAGAGGTGTAGGTAGATACACTGTGCCTCCTCAAACAACCAAAAGAAAGACCACAAAAAATTAAAAAACAAAAAACAAACAGAACTTACAGAAAATCAAACTGTATGGAAGTCTGACAACCAAGGAGTTAAAGAAGAAACATTCATCCAGATTGATAGGAGAGACAGAGATGAGCAGCCGGGTGGTGAGGACTCAAAGCAAGGCAGTGTCTGGCCAACTAGGTGGTCCCACATTGGTGTTCAAAAAAACTGGGAAGAATGACTGGAGAGTGAGACAGACCATGCAACCCAGGGTTTCAGTGCAGCAAAACAAAGCCTCAAAGCCTCTGACAGAAAAAACCAGGGGGTTGCAGTGGTCAGAGAAACCCTTAACCCCACAGGTGAATTTGTTGGACAGACCCACAGGGTCCTAGAACATACACAAACCCACCCACCCAGAAATCAGCACCAGAAGAGACCAATTTGCTTGTAGGTAGTGGGGGAAGTGATTGAAAGCCAGCCAACAGCTCAGCAAGCAACAGTGGTCCCTCTCGGACCCCTCCCCCACATACAGTGTCACAACGTAGTAGTGA
>PVIA01008803.1:0-67714 GCA_004024845.1 Tonatia bakeri | reverse complement strand
CAGGACATGGGGTGACACTTGCCCAGACCCATGATGGTGACCAGAAAAGCTGGGAAGGACAGCAGATTGAGGGCAAGTGTGGCCAAGTGTAGGAGGAGTCGGAAATAGGGCTGCAGAGGAAGTTTGGCGCGGGGATTTAAACCCAGACACGGCAGCCATAGGAGAGAACCACGAGGCTTTGGCAGAGTAGAGGGCACCCACAGCCCTGTGAGAGAGAATTCACCATGTGGATTTAGCAGAAATCTAAGCCCGTCTCCCCACAGCTCTGTGGGGAGAACCACGTGGATTTGGCTGAGTATAGGTCTGCATCTCTGAGGGGAGAACCACGCGGATTTGGCTGAGTGGGGACTCCCATGGTCCTGCAGAGGAAAGAGGACCACGTGGCTGGACTGGTGGAGAAAGGACCACATGGCTGGAGCAGTGGAGAGAGGACCACGCACCTTTGCCAGAGTGGGTTCCCCCACAGCAGTAGTAGGGGGAACCGTCACCCGGTTTTAGCAGAGATTCCGGCGACACCGCTGATGGTGCCGAGAACCGAGAGAGGCCTACCAGCTGAGCACAGATTACTGGGAAGAACCAGACACTGCCTGAGACTGGACTTCTATTTCCTTTCCTGAGATACGGTACCCCATACTGGGCAAGGGGGAAGAAAGAACTGTGTGCATTAGTGGGTGTTTTAAGGGACTTTAAGATTTTTTGATAAAAACATTAGGTCACTGCCTTAAATTTTGTGTAGCACAAAATAAACGTTTTCCTTTCCTTTTCACAAATCTCTGGCATTGAGATATATCTTTCCTTTATGGCGGCGGACAAGACGGACCCGAATCTTTTTCAGTAAGAGCATCACCGTCCCGGGCCCCCCCTTGGTTGTTTTGCTCTGTAACAGGAGGATAGAGTGTCCTTTGGAAATTGCTCAGTTACCTCATGTATTCCATTTGTTATTTCGATGTAAAATAGGTGCCAGATATTTTCCTGAAACCAAGCTGTTGTGCTTCACCATTTTTTTGAACTTCACTAGTTTAGGAAGTGATGAGAGTTTTTCTTCTAGTATACTGCTTGTGACAAAATCATCCTTATTTTCTTTTTGCATGTGCTTCCAGAAGGTAATCTTCACTGTATACTGACTAACAGTCTTGAGTCCTTTTAATCATGTTTTTTTGATTAGCAGGTGGAACTAAAGAAGGGAAGACTTTCTAGTTTTTACATATTTGTATTGCCTACATCAGTATGGCATGTCTATGTTTGTTTTGTGGTCAAAAACACTCATAAGGATATACTCCTTAAAGGGAGGGATGCTCATGGTTAGTGGTATTCTGATATTCTAGATCTGCACAGTCCTCCATGGTAATCAGTAGCCACGTGTGTTTGTGGAGCCCTTGAAATGTGACTAGGGTGACCAAGGAAATGGGGAGGCGCTGTGACTATAAAGTTCAGACTAGATTTCAAAGACAGTATGAAAAAAAGGAAAATAACTGAATGAGTTTTTTATATTGATTACATGTTGAAATGATAATATTTTGGATATATTCAATTAAATGATATATACTATTTAACATAATTTCACCTGTTTCTTTTTTTGTAATTTTATTTTTTTGGTTTAGAGAGAGGGAAAGCAGGGGAGAAAGAGAGGGAGAGAAACATCGATGTGAGAGAGAAACATCAATTGGTTGTTTCTCATATGTGCCCTAACTGGGGACTAAACCTTCAACTCACGCATATATCCTGACCCAAAATCGAACTGGAAACTTTTTGGTTTGCAGGACAACACCCAACCAACTAAGCTACACTGGCCAGGGCTCATCTGTTTCTTTATTGGGTGTTTTTTTAAACGTGGCTACTAGAAAAGTAAAATGACATACATAGCTTGCATTTTCATTGGAGAGTGTTATCTGATTCAGCTTCAGTGAAAAGCTTATTCTGCCTGAGATGGGCTGGGGTGACGTTGTATAGTGTTCATTTTTCTTACTTTATTTTTGTTTATGCTTGATAGGACTGACTGGCCAGGCAAGCTCTGATTTCCAGGTGATGAAAGCTATGGCTGAAGAAACACATCTCAGTCCTGTAGGAAAGCAGCAGCGCCTGGCCAGGCTTGCCGACGACATCCAGAGGTACCAGACATCTCACTGGGACCAGGGTGCACCCTGCTTCTGGCCTAGTTTGTAGAATTGGATGATCTATAAAATGTTGCATTCCCTGGTGAAAATGTCTCATTCCTATTGATCCAGATCAAGACACTTTTGGATTGTGTTGTCCAGGACCAGAGGGTCACCCAGGATACCCCAGGTTTACAGGTTGCAGGGAGGCAGGTGAAGGCTGCCCCAGCAGAACTACCGCCCTGCGTCCGCTAGATGGCTCTGCTTTCATCCACTTCATTTAGGTTCTGGATAGAAGTTTGAAAGAAGAGGAAAGAGGACTGTAACTTTAAAAACAAAATGCTCTAAAACCACTCCAGGCCCCCAACAGTCAGGGTCAGGAATGTTCAGATCTTAGCAGAGTGGCCTCAACCCACTAGTCATCGGGAAAATCCCACCATATGTTGTTTAAACTTAGGAATACCTTTGTGCCCTTTGGTTCAGCCCACCTGATTCTCAGTGGCATTCCTGCCCTCATTTATGACAGTTATCTATACTCCATGACAGAAAGCCTCTCCCCGTTTCCCTTCTGACCTCCTAAAACTTCACTGTCCGTCACAGTAGCCTTGTGTAACTATTGGGCACTTAAAATGTGGTTAATGTCACATCTCGGAATGGTTGCATTTTGGATACATTGGGTTAGATAATATATATCTAAAAAATAATTGTACTTGTTAATTTTTACTTTTTAATGCAGCTACTAGAAAATTTAAAATTAAATATGTGGATTGCTGTATATTTCTACTGGGCAACATTGTTGTAGAATGATCTTTTTTTCTTTAAAGATGAAAAAATTTGAAGGAAGAATTTAGAAATTTACATATAAAACAAAATAGAGGTGTGTGTGTGTGTACTCTAAAATTTATTAAATGAATATAATTGAATGAATGATGTGTATTCTTTCAGATATATTCAAGTACATATAATCATGTCATTTTTAGGGAAATGTCATAACATTGTACATCATGTTTTTTTTTAAATAACTTTTATTGATTTTAGAGAGAAAGAGAGAGGGAAGGAGGGAGAGAGAAACATCGATTTGTTGTTCCACTTATTTGCACATTCATTGGTTGCTTCTTTTATGTGCCCTGACCTGGGATCAAACCCACAACCTTGGTGTATCAGGGTGATGCTCTAAGCAACAGAACTACCTAGCCAGGTCTTATGCATCATGTTTTGTAACTTGCCTTTTTTTTTTTAATGCTTCTATATGATAAATGTGCATTTCTGTTATAATGCTTGTGGTTTCATAATTTTCTATTTTATGGTTACTTTTTATGTCACTTATCCTGGACGTCCCCTAGGCTCATTCCTACTTGAGAATAACTTATTCCTGCTTATTCCTTGCTCTCTCCCTGTGTGGGTTAGTCTTTCTGACACATCCCTGCCACCTCCCAGTAATCCCGTTTATTTCAGCTCAGTGTTCTGACCAGGGGTCACCTCACCCATCTTACCTTTGACAGATAGTACCAGAAGCAAAATAATTAACTCAAAGTAGTCATTAGGACTAGACTAGACGTAACATGAGTTGATGGAAATAATGAGCCATTGTGGAGAGGCAGTGGTAGAGAGGTTTGAGCCTCCCTAAAGAGAGAGGGGAAGCTTTGATAGGTGAATAAAAGCATGAATTACATCAGCCTCTTCTGTGAGCATCTGGTTCACCAGGTACCGACTATGGTTCTACACATGCCAGAGCCCAAAGTCAGCATGACCACTCTCCTCAAGGAGCTCATGGGTGGTAGCGATGACCATACGTATCATAACCTATGATATATATGGTAATCCAGTGAGATAATACATGAACTATGATTAAAGCTCATTAAGTTATAACCTCAAAGTACTATGAAGATAAATAAAGTGGTTATTACTGCTAATACTAGTATTCTCCTCTTAGTCTTCCCACTGTCCAGTCTATCCTGTGACTCTTCTGAAGCATAAGGTTCTAGCATGTTCCTTTTCTGTATCATCCTTTATCTACTCTCAAGCCACAATTTCAGTTATTCCCAGAAGACGTCTCCACATCCAGAGACTCCACAATATCTCTTTACTAAGTGCATTATCGGGAATAGTATGTTGTTGAGCACACAGCATCTGCCAGGCACTGTGGTATTTGCCATGTATCATCATATTTAATCTTCATATCAGCCTTAGGAAGTAGCTAGTTTTATAATCCATACATTTTGCCAATAAGAAAACCACAGATCAATAATGTAAAGTTAAAAGTCTGATCAGGGTCACATATTCTTAAATGCCAGCAGTGGAAGGGAAGCCCTGGCCTGACTGGCTCCAGTGCCCGTTTCGCCAGCCAGTGTGCCACCCTGGGAGCCTTTTCTATCCCTGTGAGTCCCAGATCTCATGCCCATCATTCTTTAGAGCAGGAGGGAACAAAATTAGTGAGTAGAAATAGAAGTCAGGAATCGTAAAAAAAAAAAACCAGCCTCTGAATAATTCAGTAAGTTATAATTGTTTCTAATGATTAGAATTCTGTAGAAAAGAAGCACTTCAGGAACTTAACACTCAACTCTATCAACAGAAACAAGGATGCTCGTTTTGAGCTGGAGACCTGGGGGCTGCATTTTGGATGCCAGATGTCACTGACTGGCCGGGTTGTGCCTTCAGAAAAAATATTAATGCAAGACCACATAGTAAGTGCTGTGGTTTTATTTTTATTTAACAGTAACTGCTTGACTGTGTGTAAGTTCGATCACATGCCAGAGTGACTGAGTGGGCTTGTAATGTTCATTTGGTTTCTCCGTGAGTATGTTCTTGTGCTTCCTTTGTCCTAAACCTCAAGGTACCCTCTCTTTTCCTCTTCAATTTCAGTGTACTTGTGTGGGCTTAGCAGCCCCCAGAGCACATGATTTATGTCAGTCAGTGTGACGTGTCATATTTAAAGACACATTAAAAAATGGCATTGCAAGCCATTGGAATTAAAAAATGCCCACCTACTATTGAGTACTGTAGTATTCTTATGTCACTGAAAAAAAAAAAAGAAAAGAAAAATCATAGTACCTGGGAAAATTCTGCTGGCTGGAGAAGGTTAATTTCAGTAAATTATGTTTCCTGATACCAGAGTTGTTTTTATCCCAAAGTAAAATGCTACTCAGATGGCATAAACATGAAGAAATTCACAAAGATCTCATCCCCAGCTGTAGCATTTAGGGGGAACGATGTTCTGAAACCTGAAGAGGCCAATCATTGGTTCTTTAGGGCTTCAGTGGAAGAAATGAATCTATTTCATACAGAATTGTGCATTGCATTTCTACTTTTCCCATTTTAAAATTCAATTATATTTTATTCATTTTAAAGGCTCTCTTCTTGCCCTATTTGATATAATGAACTGACATGTTTAAACCTTAGTTTAAACTAAGCAGCAGTTGGTTTGTGTTGGCAGAATGGGGATTTTTTCATCATTTCTTTTTGATAATCTATTCTAAATTACCAAAAACTTATTGGAGAAGCTGAAAAAAACTACTTATAAAAACAGTACAAAACAAAACCTCACATAATTATCTAAAGTACTAAAATGTAGGCCCCCATTAGGATCTTGCTCAGGAATCAGTAAAGAGAAGCTCAAGTTTAGCTCCACATATGAAGCAGGATTTAAATTTAAATATTAAAGTGACCTGTCTCATTATCTCCATAAGTAAAGTCTTCTATTTGTCAGCTTTTTGTTTGTTTGTTTTGCATTTTTTTCCCATAGAAACAGGGCTCCGTAGAAGGAACATAAAATGGGAGAACCTGCCTCCTTGAGGTGGCGGTAGAAGGAACATAAAATGGGAGAACCTGCCTCCTTGAGGTGGCGGTAGATGGCTAGATGTGACTGGGTCATCAACTTCTTAACCAATTCTGCTTTTCTGAGATTGGGTTCTAGGAGATGAGTAAACTACAGGTTCACAGACCTCAGGGTGGGCTGTGGACATTTGTCCTGGGTCTTTCATCAGCCCATAACAGGTAGGAGCATAGGTGAGAGGGCGTGACTCTCCTCATACTGGCTGTAAAGGGAGGGAATAAACTGTGGCTCTAGATAGAACCCTCAGTGGAGGGGCTAACCCTTTCCCTCCGTTCTCAGCCTAAGGTTTCTTCCTGGAGTGCAGTCCCTGCCTAGCAAGGCATCGTGAGGATGGTGGGTGGTTGGAAGTCAGAGTGCTTGGTGGAAAGTACTCTTGTTGCAACATCAAGAAGACCAACATTCTAAACCTGTCACTGCCACTAGCTGGCTCCATAACCTCTCTCGTCCACAGCTTTGGGGTCTGTAAAACAAGGGGATTACAAGGCTTCTTAAACATTCACGTGCAGATGAATCACCTGGGAGATTATTAAAATGCAGATTCTGATTCAGAGGGTCAGGGATGGGGCCCAGGACTCCATATTTCTAATGAACTCTCAGGAGAGAGCCGTGCTGCTCCAAGACAACACTTTGAGCAATAAGGAATTAGATTATAGTGTGTTTCTTTTAAAGTCTAACAGTGGCTCTTCCAGGCTCACGATACAAAGGACATTTCCATTCACTTCCAGTCCATGGATGTACATAGAAGGCTAGGGACCAGCATGCCCAGTCCAAAGTCTCCCCTCTTCAGCGCAGGGAGCTGGAGCTTGTCTTTCCTGTCACCTGGGGAACCTTCCAAGAGTGGGCGAGGAGCTTGTGTCCCGGCCTCATCTTTGCTCCCAGGTGTAGCTGCTCCTTGCATAAGTATATTCTTACCTGCCTTGTAGGGTTGCCAGTTTTAGTGTAAGGACCTGGAGTATCAGTAATCGGCATTTTTTATTTGAGCGATCTAGATGTCTAAAGAGACCAAACTGGACAGCCTGCTTGCCCGAGCTGCCATGCATGATAAAGGTCAGAGGTTCTGAGACCTGGAAAGAAACCTAGAGGTCTTTGAACCAGACAATTGTCGTGTGTGTGTGTGGTGTGTCGTGTGTCCTCCCCCCCCCCCCCCCCAGCGCACAGTGGAGGCCTGTGAAGTAAAGGGACTTGTCTAAGGCTCTACCGCCATGCAGTGGCCGACCTGGGATGGTGCTCAGATGCCTCCACTCCCAAGAAGCACATGCATTCTGTTCAGATATGCAGTGCTTGTGTGGATGTTTTGAGTCTGAACAGCAAATAGTTCTAAATACTTCTCTTAGGATAAATGTGGGCCATCCTCACTGTCTTTATTGAATTGCTTTCTGAATAAATGTGTTCAACCCTGTCATGATCATTATTTTTCTCAGTGTCAACCCATGTCTGCTGCTGATTGGTCCAAGGATATTCGAACTTGCAAGATTTTAAGTGCAAAATCTCTGAATAAATGGTTGATTGTACGTAGCAACAGAGCTGAAAATGTGACTGAAAACTTTCTGAGCTGCTTAAGAAGAGTTGGAAGTTCTATGGGATTTAATGTGAACTACCCCAAAATGTGAGAATACACTGAAAATCATCCCAACCCCTTTAATATATTAATTCGGTTTGGTTAGAAGCCAGGAAATAAAGGCTGAGGTACCTATATAAAAGCTTCTTTATCTCAGTAAAGTGTCCTAATTTGAATGTCAAGAAAGCAGTTGTAAGTAAATACATTTTTGCTATGATTAAATTTTATACAGTTAAAATATATTTTATGTTGGTCTTTGTAAAATGTTTTTTTTTTCTTCAGTTTTTAGGCAATAGTCTCATTACCTTGAAGTTTTTTCAGTGCTAGTTCAGGTATAAATCCATGTATTGCCTACTCAACTTTTTTTCTTTAATTCTCTCATATTAGTTATCTATAAAACTTCACAGCAAACAGGATATTTAAAAAAATAAAGTTGTATTTCTTGGCTCATTTCATAAATTTTAGGCTTTAAAATTAAATGTAAACATAGATCTGAAATAGGCTTTTCTGATTCCGTTACTATAGAATAAAATTAGTCATTTAGACAGTTTTCTGATTAAACCAAGGCCCTTCCTTTAGTTTTTGAACACTTATTGAGTATCTGCTGTGGGCTAGACGCTGTGCCAGTTTGGAGGGATAAGAAAGACACAGAAGTTGCTTTCAGTCTAGTCAGGGATCCACACACACACAAGCACGCTCCAAACTGAATATTGCTTTGCTTTAGGAAAGTCATGAAGTTGGTCATGCCTCGTTTACTGAGCTTGATATACTTAGTAAGGAGCAATAGGCACCTTTTTTCTTTGTTATGGTGGAGATGCAGATGTCCTCATTGGCAGGGTGGGAAATTATTCTTTCAACACAGGGCTGCTAATTAATTATATCAGCAGTGCACACATTGTTGAAAACCACAGATAGCCCCAGTCTCATTTTATACCATAGTTTACAATTCTCTTATCAAATCTATTAACAGATTGCCTGGTTCGAGTTTCACCAGCTCTAATTTCTCTTAAACTGTAAACTAATTAATAAGGCAGGAAAAGATTAATGTAAGAAGCCAGGGTCAGCAGACCCTGGGCTGGCATCTTTCGCTCGCCAGTTCAATGAGCAAGCTCGTGTCCATCTTCTGTTCCTGGCCTGTTTTATTTGAAAGTCTGTATTTGATCCCATTCTTCCCTCCCACCCTCCACCCCCCATGAAATATCCGTTTACCTGTTGTATTTATATGCATAGTTTCTCCCATCTGAAACATTTGCCAGATGACTTTAGAAAGAATGGACAGTAAGATAGTGGTTGCATCTGATTCACGAGATTGAATTGGAAAAGTCAGAAACACTGAGTTGTTTTAAGAGCTGTTAAGCCATTCCTACAGCTGGTTGGAATCAGCAAGTAGGAGACAGTGGTCCTGCCAAAACTTGGTGGGCAAGTTTTAAAAGGCCACTGGGAATCGGGCCAGGCAATCATACACACTTAGAGGCTGATTCTACATGAAGAAAGTGGATTTATAAATTCCTCTGTGTGGGAATCATTTCTGTAGCCTGTGCCCCATAACTTGCTGTAAACACAGAACAGATCATTGATGAGAACTTTCTCACTGTTCGACTGATGAAGGCTAAATATTCCAGACCACAAACAAGCTGTCAGGGAAGAAAAAATCTTTTAGTCTGAATCATACAGATCCAAGAATAGCTGAACATCTTGGTCTCATTAACCTGATGATTTTTGAAGCATTCATCTTAAAGTTCTTATGGAGATTTGGTATTAGAGAAATCTTAATCCTAGTTTAATTTAAATCTCGTTTCAGACACTTGATATTGTGACTTGTGATTTTAAAAGTTCATTTTCAACCTCATTTTGAGCAGCAGAATTATTAATTATAGGGATTCTGTACAATTCCAAAATTTTTATTTGCCACCAAACTATTTTAAAGCTAATATAAATGATTATTAAATATTTCTGGCATGTCTTGTAGTGGGAGAAACAATTTTAGAATCAAAAGGTAGTCACTTTTCTCTAATAATTTTTTCTCAAATTGCTAGCCTGTTATAAAGATCCATTTGTATTACTTTAGCTCCATATGATTATGTGCTACTCAGAGAAGAGTTTTATATGTTCAAAATTACTCTTTTTATGTAGCATGACAGCACAAGAAAATCCAGCTGCATTTCTTAGCACCATACAGAAACATGTTGATCCAGATGTTCAGCTGGTGAGTACAGGGTTATTTTGTGTTTTGATATATAATTTTTATTTTTCAATATATATGACAGTCTTGAAAGAATCTGAATACAACCTTCCATGACATGTTTACAAATTGCTGTGCATTTCCCCAAGTACCCAAGAAAGTATTAATCTTTGTATTTTAATCAATATTTTATTTCTCTTTCATATTTCTAATATTTCTTTTAAAATTCTTGTGGTTATCCCCATATCATCCTCTGGGATGTCTACGTATTTTTTCACTTATTGGGGAAGTCATCTTTCACTTAAGATTTAAGATAAATTGAGTCCTATTGTATCCCTTAAATATTGGGTCATCTGTGTTCCGTGTCACCTAGGTTTTTTCATGTCACCTATGACCCCATATTTCTGCTTCCTCTGAATTCTTGCCCTCCTGGGTGTGTTGTGAGTGCCATTTCCTCCTGCGTTGTATCACCCTGTGGGTGGGTGTGTGTGTGTGTGTTGTGAAGCTGACTTTGCAGAGGGTATGGGACCAAGGAATAATGACATCACATTTCAACATTGCAGACAAGTTAAAATGGACTTCCCTGTTCTTAAAAATATCTCACCCGTTCCAGTTTCTTGGAAGGGTGTGCTCCTCCCCATGGTCTCAGCCTCGCATTGTATTGCAGCTCTTTTCCTGTCCCGTCTCCTCATCTTACCTCCCTAGCTCATTCACCCCAGCTCCCAACATTCCCACTCATACCTCATGCAAAACAGTCGCTCTTTTAGTCAAATACACACAAAAAAATGGCCCGTGAAGATGTGATATTAGACAAAGGAAATTCTCACACTCTGAGCATTTATTTTTTTATTTAAAAAATAAAATCAAACTTACAGAAAAGTTGCTGGTACAAAAACTCCCATATACTCTTCACTCAGAATCCCCAATTGTTGACATTTTATCATATTTGCTATATTATTTTCTATGTTTCTTTCTATCAATCATTGTTCTATATATCTATAGCTATTTTTTTCCAAAACCATTTGAGATTAAATTACAGACATGATGTTCCACTACCCTTGAATACTTTAGTGCATATTCCCTGCAAATGAGGTCGCTCTCCTGAAAACCATAAGACAACCATAAACACCAAGAGACAGTATGACCGGCTGATCCACAGACTCTGAACATTCCTCCCTTATCTCAAACATGTCTCCTCTAGTGAGAGGATCTAATGCGCTGCACTTAGTGGTCCCATCTCTTCAGTCTCCTGTGCAGTCTGGAACGGTTCCATCGTTTTTCCTCGCCTTTGATGACCACCTAATTTTGAAGACTATGGACCAGTTATGTATATAATATCCCTCAATTTGGGTTTGTCTGACGTTTCCTTTTGATTAAATTCAGGTTATGCACTTTTGGCAGGAATACGATTCTTTGTTTTTACTGCATCCTACCAGGTCCCCCACTGATTAAGGTGGTACTGGTCAAGTTTCCACTGTCAAGTTATTCTTTTTTTCTTTGTAATTAATTAGGGTTGGTCTGTTTTCGTAGGGAGGTACTTTGGGACTATGTGAATATCTGTTCCTCATCAAACTTTCATCCATTCATTTTAGAATCCATTGGTAGTTCTGTTTTGTTGTTGTTATAAATACATGTGTTTCAACATGTGAAACACTTCACGGATTTGTATGTCGCCCTTGCGCAGGGGCCAGGCTGATCTCTGAATCGTCCCAGTTTCAGTACATGTGCTGCGGAAGCGAGCCCTCCGTTGGTCGTTCTTATCTGAATCTGTTAACACTGATGGTTGCCAGTGTTGGAGTCCTGATTTCATACTTCCTTCTATATTTATCACGTGGCATTAGACTATAAAGAAAAGCTCCCTTTTCTCTCCATTTCTTTGTTCATCTATTTGTATCAGTATGCATTCCTATCTATTAACTTGAAGTCCATGACTGCTATTATTTATTTTGATGCCGAGATTGTCCCTGAGTTTTCCTGTGAGAGCTCCATTCAAGCCTTTTGACATTTCCCCCATTTTCTTGGAACATGCCCTTATGGTCTGGCACAGTAAGATATTTAGGTTAGCCCTGAAGTTTTGCTGCCCAGCTCTAGAATCAGAAGTTTCTCTCATGAGCCCTGATTCCTCTGGGTGGAGAAGAGTATTTGGAAACCAAGGTCTAGGCATTGGATGCGCTCATTTGCTCCTGGAGTATCACTGTTGCAGGCTGTCTCAGTGGGCAGATGAGGACAAATGCTTGTATGTGTGTGTTTACGTATACACACACACATATACATTATGCACAACTACACCTATTTTATTACTCTGTGTATCTATGTGTATATTAAAAACATGTTCACACCTCCAGTTCCAACTCAATACCACAGGAAGGCATTCTCCCTTTCCAAATGTGTACCCCCCTCCGCTGATAGAGAGAAACCCGGCTGCCATTATTCACGAAACATTTCCTTGCTTCTTCGACCCAATGTGTGACCAGTCTCGCTTGGATCCCTCTTCTTTCAGCCCTGCTCCCATTGGGCTCCTGCCTTGTTCTGCCACCTAGCTTGCTTGGCCCCAAACTCCCAGGATCAAAGGAAGGAAGGCTCCTAAGAGAATTTTGCTGATAATTTAAAAATACTTTTCCCCACTTTATATAACTAATTGTAAATAATTTTAGCCCTTGGGATTATGATTTTGAACAGAAATGTAGGTGAAAAAAATCACTTCATTTGTTCTCTTTTGCTAATCATGAGAGTGCCTATCTTTTCTGTAATTTAGGGGTTTTTGAAGGTAGAGAATAGGAGATAGAAAGGAGACGGAGGTAGTCCAGGGGAGATCCTTCTGTGAGGGAAACCTGATAAGAAACCGGGGCAGTGACAGAGATGGGTGAAACTAAAAAATACCAGCGGACCTGAAGTTTCTTTCTCTTTATTTTCCCACTTCCCATATCCCCATTTTCGAGTACCAGAGAACAACAACAAAAAAATTTTTTAATTTTGGTCATTCAGTTCCTTATGGGAAACATACCACATTGTAAGCCAATTCCTCTCTGCGGGTGAAGCTGGGGGGCAGCAAGGATGAGAGCTGGAGAGCCACAGGAGAAAGGGCATGGCCAAAAGGGGGAGGTAGCTGGAGGACGAGCTAGGTTAGAAGGAAACTTGAGGGCACTAGCAGAATCAAATCAGTAGAGAGATGAAGGGGAAGGGAAAGCCAAGGGTGATGGGTGAGTTGAGACTGGAATGGGGCTTGGTGGAGTGGATGGCTGATGAGAAGGCCTTTTAAATGGCCTTAATTGTCAAAGTTTAAAGACCTGTAGGCATGTTCATTTTTGCTTCTTGAGAATTTAAGGGCAAAAGATGTTTGCAGAATCCATGTATTCAATTTTTCTTTATAAAGCTATATCTAACCATAAGTAAATTGACTTTTTGTTTGTTTTATTTTTAGGTAATGTGTATCCTGCCTTCCAATCAGCAGAGCTATTACGAGTCCATTAAAAAATACTTGAGCTGTGACTGCCCCATCCCAAGCCAGTGTGTGCAGGTTCACACCTTGAGCAAACAGGGAATGATGATGAGTATCGCCACCAAGATTGCCATGCAGATGACCTGTAAACTTGGAGGCGAGCTGTGGGCCGTCGAGATTCCTGTGAGGAGCCTGTCACTCTTTTCCTTTTAGTAATCCACAAATTGATTAATTCATTTTAAAAGCTAAATCAAAGTAAGAGATATTTTTGCCTGACCCCAGAAACATTTGTTTTGCTTGTTGAGCCTCTCTGCTGAGTCTCGGTGAGGCACAAGCCACCATGAAGGTGTGCAAAGGCAAGACATGGCCCCTGCTCTCAGGGAGCTCCAGTTAAGCTGGTAACAGATATTTCATGAAAGAGAATCTAGTTTGGCATAGACTTGGAGAAACTTGATTTGGAGCCTTCTGGCAGCTATTTAAAATCTCTTCCATGGGCTCTGCCTTTACCTGATTTCCCAAGGCACTAACTGTGGGAGTAGCCTTGCACCCTGGATGGGCCTCCCAGACCTCAGAGAACTGGCAGAGTCTGTGAGCTCAGCCTCCAAACTGTGTTGGAAACTGAGAAAATTCTCTCTCTTTCTTGAACCATTGCCAGTGTGGGAGGAAGTGGTGGGGGGGGGGGTGAGAAATAAGGGACTATTGGCTATTGCTTTATGTTTTCATGAGCAGAGTCTATGGGGGGACCGCCAGTGGCTCCCCTGGAGGTACAGAGCCAGGGGTGAGGATGAGGATTCCTTAAAGATCTGAAGAAAGAGGAATGGAATTCCTCTTCAGATTCCTTCATCCTAGAGGCAGGGGGTAAATGGACTGACCACTTTCCCAGGATCTTTTGAACCACTGGTGGCCCCTGGCCTTCTCCACACAGGATGGTTGCTATTTTGGACTCTAGTGAGTCTTTTAAGCAAAGTGTATAGCATATTCTTCCCCTCATCTTTCAGTCTCTTTGGCTTCCGGTTTAATAATCTGCCTTACCTGTATCTTCACCTCCCTGGCACCTGCTTAACATGAATAATTAAATAAGTAGAGATATACTTTTTAAAGATTTTATTTGTTTATTTTAGTGAGAGGGGAAGGCAAAGAGAAAGAGAGGGAGAGAGACATCAATGTGTGGTTGCCTCTTGTGTGCCTTATACCAGGGACATAGCCTGCAACCCAGGCATGTGCCCTGACGGGGATCTGAACCAGCGACCCTTTGGTTCACAGGCCCACGCTCAACCTACTGAGCTATAACAGCCGGGGCAATAATTTTTTTATTCAATTTCATATTAACTCATCATTTGGGGAAATAATACCTCACCCCATTGAATCTGAACAATTTAATTTTACAGTTGAAGTCCCTGATGGTGGTTGGCATCGATGTCTGTAAAGATGCGTTCAACAAGGGGGTCATGGTGGTTGGATTCGTGGCCAGTGTGAACCTCAGAATCACCAGGTAGTTTTGAAATTAGCCTAACATATTCTTCTACTGTCTAGACTATTAACTGTGGTTTAATTAAAGACTATACAGCAAGGAATAGTTTGCATTCTTTACTCATTTAAGAAATATGAACACTTACAGTCATAAATTATACATATATAAATGTGATTGATAGTATTGGGGCAATACATAGCCTCATTAAAAAAATTTTATACATACATTAGAACAAGCTATTTCTCATATGCCAGTCATATTCCTAAAATGATGGCTTTGTAGAAATTCTTGTGCATTTATTTTCTAACTTCTGCACTCTCTTAGGCATTGTATTAGGAACTTTATATGCATTATGTCCAGCAGTTAAGAATCAGATTGCCTGAATTTGTATCCTAATCTGCCCCTTATTCCATTTAAATGTTCAGTACATGCTTGCGACTGTTTTATCCTTCTTAATTCTCACAGACATTTGATACGGTGGTTGTTCACACAGCTATTAGAAACATAGGCAAGATTAGGGCTAATGTTAAATATGAGCTCATAGTTCTTATTAAATTATAGTTCTTAGAATTGTTTCAATATTTGTCACTATTCCATGTTTTGAGGCTGAAGGAGCTGTTGGCAAAATTTCTTCTTCCTAGACTTAAGCTGTTGGATTTGCTCCATTAAATTTATGGTTGGGTGTATATTTGGGAATATGGGAAACAGGAAAAACAGCGGAGTGCCTCCGACTTCATTCCAGGCAGAAAGAGATCCCTGTTATGTGTTGCTTCCCTAATCAGGTAGATGAAGGCCATCCAGCTAGTTAGCATGCTGACTGCGCCATTATTGTTGTATGTGTGCGGAGAACTATAGCAGTGTCAATGGCATCCTTATTCCTGTTGTGATCTTCATTTTCTGAGTGCTTTAAATTAATTAATGACTTTAGCAAGAAAGCTTATGTCTGAAATCTAAATAAGGTAATCATGTTAAGATTGCAAGCCTAAGGAGCTCTCTAATAGAAGTGGAAGTCGGTGCTTGAGAAATCTTTGACTGTTTTGAAAGTAGAAGACCTGCTAACCTAATAAATTCCTTTATAATCATAGCATAGAGGCCTCTATTGCTTATTATGTGTCAAGTACTATGCTAAGCAATATAAATATAATTTAATTTTTACAACAATAGCATGAATTTGTGGTGAAATTTTGTGAATATCTTTCTTGTGAATTTCCTTGTTACCAGTAGGAAACAGAAGCTTAGGTTTACATAGCAAAGTCAGGTAGTTGATGGGTGTACCAGCTAGGCTTTGAACCCACGTGTGTCTGATGTCAGCACATCACTTTAGTTCTCTTTTTGATAAATTTCATTTTGGAGGAGGGTGAGTTTCTAATATAATTGTGATCATATAGTATATACAAAATTATGAGCAACATTGATTTTTACTTACAATATGTTTCTTAATTTAACCCTGATGCATGTTTATAGTAGATATTTTGAAGTTGAACTTTACTTATGTTCTTTGCTTCCCTTAGGTGGTTTTCCCGCTGTATCCTTCAGAGAACAACCACTGACATTGCAGATTCCTTAAAAGTTTTCATGACCGGTAATAAAACCATAGGAAAAGTGGTGGGCTGCAAGGACGATTCCCTCAGATCCGAGGTCCACATGTCTGTAGGAGAACAGATAGGAGAAAGCAGCCTCCCCAAGCCTGCCTGAGTTAGCTGGCAGCCTGTTGGAGATCCCCAGGGCTGTGTCCTGTCTTAGGCTAACAGTCAGACTGTAGAATTTACATTGTCACCTGCCTGTATAAACAGAAAGCCAGGAGGAAGGAGAGTTTGTAAATACTGGTGGCTCTGCCAAATAGTTGCAAGGCCAGAAGAAACCTACCCTAGAGGAACAAGGATTTGTGACAGAGCAGTGTTAGGTCTAGAAATAGCAGAGAAGCCTTTGGGGACATCAGCAGGTAAAGTGTGGCACAGCCCGAGAAGATGGGGAAGCCAGCAGTGAGGAAGGGTGTGATGCAGCCGAAAGAGGGACCTGGCCCAGACCTGGCTGTGTCGCTCCTTCGCAGCATGATCGGGATTCCCAGCCCCTCCCCTGAGCTGGGTTTTCCTGTCTTTAAATGTTTGGGGGTGGGGTGGGTGGGTAAGGGGTTGTAAAGATTTTTTTTCCTAAAAAAGCAGATTTGGTGATAATGTGGTTACATATATGATCTATCAAACTAAAATGAATTTCCTGGACAATAAACTAATGCAATTTATATACAATATATATACACAAAATCATTACATCTTTATTACATTACTTTATTACTTTCTCCTCACTTCAAAACCTGGTAATTCTTTTTTTAGTGCTCATGTAAAGTTTCTGTTGGGTAGGAGTCACTGTCTAGTCCCTGCTCTTTCGGTGATTTCTAGTAGAGTGGGTGGAAAAGTTTTTAAAGCCGTGTTGTCGGTGAGACGTGGAGTCTACTTGGGTGAGTCCATGTGAAGAGATGCCTTCAGAGGTACCTCCAGGTCCTTTCCTATGTGTTCATGTTTGTGCTTATTGGAGAAGGAAATGACCTAAGATTACTCAGTCTCTTTTTACTGAGAGGATTTAAAGACTTGAAGAAACTGCATTAGTATCACTTTGGTTTCGGGAATTTGTATGTCTATTGTATGAATTAAAATTTAATTTATTGCTTAACTATCAGAATTATACTGAAGTGATGTGCTACATTTAAGAATCTGTTATGGCATAGAAACCATTATGATTCCTCAAATAGCAAAGATGCAGAAATGTTCCCTAAAGTTACCTGTTTTTATGTTATTGCAAATACAACCCAAATTAGGTATCACCCTATTTTTCAGACAGAGGTCTGAAATAGCAAACTTATTTAAACATTGATATTTAATGGGAATTTTATGCTTTGCTGGCATCAGACAAGTCATTCTTTTCTCACACCAAATTCTGCAGGAGCACTCAACAAATGGTACAAGCACAATCAGGATTTGCCAGCCCGGATTGTTGTGTACCGTGATGGTGTAGGGAATGGTCAGCTAAAAACACTTATTGAATACGAAGTACCACAGCTGCTGAGCAGTGTGACAGAAGCAAGGTCAAGTACAAGGTATTAAGTTGCTGTTTTTCCTCCACACTCACAGTTATAGCACATTCATCATTCTCTATTAGAATGACTATATGGCAGCATGTCTTTTTTTAATGCACTTAAATTTATCTGTGTCTGCATCTGGATGAATTGATTTCCCCTAGGCTGGAGGGTATTCAGGATGGTTTGATGTGAATAGCCTGGGTGGTGTGAGCTTTGGGGCCCTGGGGTGGTGGCACCTGGAGGAAGGCAGGTGATGTCCTCCAGACAGAGCAGCTGTCACTGAGATTCAGCAGAAGGCCTGCAGGGCCACTGGCTGGTGAAGACACTTTGTAGGTACAAACATGCCATGTGGAAAAGATAAGCTATGGTTTCAAATTCAAGGCCCAAATCCACACACAGGGTGGAGCTTCCGCAGTGCAGGCACTGCTGCGCAGCTAAGGCCTATGGCAGGTGCTGAGAGGCCTGTGAGTTCTGTGAGCACTGAGGTGCATCTGGAACCGTCCTAAACACTGGACACCCTGCTCCACTGTCACATATCTAGACTCCCTGTTTCATACAGCATTTTCAGAACAATGTTGCTTATGTCAAGTGGCCAGTGCAAGAAAATTATTAGAACTGGAAAATGGAGGAGGATGGTAATATTAAAATATTCAGAAAGCATCTTCTTCCAAGCCATGCATAGCACTCCACCTGTAGGGTTACACCACCGTCACCCCCATTGGCCAAGTGTCACAGCCAAGAGCCACAAAGGATCAAAGTCTGGACCTCATCAGTGACTCTTAGGAGGGAGAGCATAATAGCTTGGGGACAGCATCACCTTCAGCTGCATCCAAACTGTCAGAGCCAAAATCTCTTGCTCCTCACTGACCTCAGGTGAATTCAGAATCACAAGATGCCATTTGGGGATAGCTGACAGTGCCAAGGAGTTCATTTTCTTGCACTGAGATCAACTTGTGAGTCTCAGTATCAGAAACATGACCAATTTAATTAAAATTTAATCCAGAGATCACCATGAAATTTCACAGTGGTCTCTGCATCCCAGAAGTGCCTTCGGTCATGGCCAATATTTGGATTTGGCCTTGGCTTTACCAGATGCTGACTGTAACACTCGTCATTCAGCATTTGGCCCAAGTGTGTCCTTGGCCTGCCCATCCGTCTTTTCAGGAGCATGTTCAGGAGTGATGGTTCAAGGAGCCAGAGGGACTTGTGGCTGTCCCTTTGCTATTCAGACATTGACAGGAAGACTGAAGGTCAAAATTAGGGGGACGACTGCTAATGGAAAAAAAAATCTTGTCTCTAAAGGTAATTCTGGAATATCTTTTTTAGAAGTACTAATTGAAGTTGATTGCCCTACCAACCATTCCTCCCTGTCCCCTTTAAATGATATAAACTAGCCAGTGACTGGACCTACCACATTTTTGCAGCAAATAAGGACAATCCCTAATTTAAAAATTGTATAATATGTGTCTCTGGGAGAGGAGAGATTGGGATGTTTTGTTTGTTTGTTTGTTTGTTTTTGCAGTGCTTTTCTAATGAATTTATTAATTCATTTATTTCTTCAAAATTACCAAATAAGAGAAACAGAGGGCTGTGTGGCTTGGTTTTAGTTCTCTCTGTCTTATTGTTCTGTCTTTCTGGTTCTCAGCTCCAAACTGTCGGTAATCGTGGTCAGGAAGAAGTGCATGCCACAGTTCTTTGTGGAAATGAACCACACCTTACAGAACCCGCCACTTGGCACTGTGGTGGATTCCGAAGCCACGCGTCCTGAATGGCAAGTGCTCTTAGAAAGCCCATTTTTAACAAAACATTTTCTGTGTTTTGTTCAAGTTTGGCCTTATTTTGTTTACCTTCTTTCTCACTTTCATTTCATTTTCCCCTCAGGTATGACTTTTACTTGGTTAGCCAGGCTGCCTGTCGGGGAACTGTGAATCCTACTTACTATAATGTCATCTATGATGACAATGGCTTGAAGCCTGACCACATGCAGAGACTTACATTCAAACTGTGCCACTTGTACTTCAACTGGCCGGTGAGTGACACCTGTTACTAATACTTGAGTACCAATACTCAAGCTTCCAACCCAGGAATTGTTACCCAGTTTACCTTTGTGTCCCTACATCTGTCACAATGCCAGACTTTCACAAAGGAGAAATGAATGAATGACTCCTGAGTTCACAGTGGAGAAAACCTAGTCTGTCATAGAAATGAAATAGAAATAACTATTAATACATTGGTATTTATAATTTCCAGACAACTCTATTATATACATTCATTATCTTATGCAAACCTCTGTGGCAATGAGGGCAGTATTATTTCCATGTTTCAGAAGAGGAAGTTGAAGCAGGCTCAGGGGTCTGGTGGGAAAGTAGTAGGCCTGGCCCTCTTCTGTGTGCCTGTGCATGAGGCCAAGGGCTGCTCTCACAATCCAAGGCCAAGATTTCATTCAGAGCCCCTTGGAACGTTAAACAGAAGGAATCATAGATTTCCCTAAGTGTGGTAGCCTCCAACTCCCAGCACCATGAAGCCAGCCAGGCCTCCACCCCATTCTGCCCAGTGAGCACAAGGTCCCAGTGGACACAAGGTCCCGATGAGCAGGGTGCCCGCTGCTGTGGGAGTCTAGTTATTGTTTCTTCACAAACATATTCTGCCTCATACATAACTAGCAGAGGAAAGGATCTCAGGGGAACAATCACTTTGAAGAACATGTTATCCTCCTAATCACCACCCATACGTTTCCTCTCAGGGCGTAATCAGTGCCCCAGCACCATGTCAGTACGCACGCAAGCTGACCTTCCTTGTGGCACAGAGCATTCACAAAGAGCCAAGTTTGGAGTTAGCCAATTCTCTCTTCTACCTGTGATGACACAGACCCTCAGCCTCAGCCCTGCCAGATGAGGAATCCAGGAGCAGCGGGTATGCAGTTCTTCTGGGAGCTCGCAGCTGTGACTGGGGAAAGGAGATTGCACTTAGTTTTAACTTCTAGGAAAAACAAAACAATTTAATCTGAAATGGTTCAAAAGAAATGTGTGTTGTTTTATTTTAAAGTTATATGCTTGGGGTAAATTCTCACTCTGCTATATGGAATTAAAATGTACCATCGCCTGTTAGTAATTCCACAAAGCTAAATACCTTCTAAGAAGTGTTTGCATGGTGTTTGCAGAAGTGTGTTGATGGATAGGTCCATGGGGTCTAATTCCCACCCTAAATGTTTAAGTTTTTTTTTTAAATAGTGTTATAGAGCATTTTGTAGAGTTGTTTAGTTATTAGGAAATAAAGAAAATCTACAGCATCACATATTGTGTTTATTTTTACTTGAATTTTAGCTGAAGTTACGTGTGAAACTCATTATAAGTGTTTTTTTTCCTAAAGTGATTTTTTTTTATTTAAATGAATGTTCAAGTACAGTTTTCACCCCCTTACTCCCATTCAAGTCCTCCCATCCCCCCACCTACCACCCAATCAAGCCCTCCCACCCCCCTTCCCTACCTCCCTCCCATTACCACCCTCCCCCTATCTTTTATCCATGTGTCCTTTAACTTTAATTCTATACATTATAAGTGTTTTCAGAAAAGATTCCTACCCACTAGACCTCATCACCATCCCTTTTCTTTATTCTGAAACTGAACACATCCCTTGGTCACTCGATGGTACGTTACTTCACTTCATACAGCCACTCTTGTTGTTCGATGACCTTGCTGCCTGTTGCCCTGAGAAAACTTGCACGGGCAGGCTCCCCTTCCATCCACCCACCAGAGGTCGTCAGTGTGCGCAGACGCTGCTCCGCCCCTTGTTCTTCTACATAAGCCCTGCCTCTGCTCTGTGAGCTCTCCACCAGTGCACCCACACCCGGTCCCCACCCCTCAACCACCGCCCCCACGGATCCTGGCCTAGCATTGCTTCCCTCCCCCTCTGCGTCATTAGTCTCCCCCTCACACTGGATCATTACCACTAGCATGATAAATGTGCTGCTCTTTTTTCCATTTAATGAATAAACTATTTCTCCCTCCAGTTCTTCCCTTCTCTTTATAGAACTTCTCAAAAGAGTAGTCTATGCTTGATGTATCAAATGCCTTACCTTACTCCAGTCAGAGTTTCACAACCACCACATCGAGCCCAACCACCACATTGGTGACCACCAGGTCACCAATGACCCCCGCTTTTGTGGTATTTGATCCTCAATCCTAGGTCCTCGTCTTGCTCAGCCCCTCACAGAATTTGGCCCCATTGGCTGTTGCCCAGAGTGTCTCAGAGTGGAGACACTCTGCCTCGAGGGTAACGCGCTCCCAGTTTCGCTGCCGCTGCGTTCGTGCACATTATCAGTCTCCTTTGCTGGTTCCTCCTCACTCCCTCATCCTTCTCACATGAGATTCCCCGGGAATGAGCATATGGCTACATGCAAAATCTATTTTGATGCAGGAAATCAGAGTTCTAGATTCTCTTCACAGAGAGAGAGTATGTGGAAGGCTATAGTGAAGGGGAGTGTGGGGAGCCGAAGGTTCTCTCTGAGGGTGAGGAGAAGCAGACCCCAATGCAGAAATAATATAAGGTAGCACTGAAAATATTCTTGTCTCATTGGAGAGTTTTTTCCCGGCCTGGTAACATGGTCCCTTTCAGTAATAATAGTGATAACCATTTGTGGATGTGAGGGTGGAGGGGGGTTAAAACGTCCCAGTCAGAGTGCCAAGCCCTTTACACTCACCTTTAGTCTTCACAACAAATGTGTGAATTAGGGCTAGAATGGCCATTTCACAGATGAAACTGAGGATTAAAGCTGCTATGTAGCTCACCAAAGTTTATAAGATCAGTAAATTGTGGAGTTAGAATTTGTCCTGGGGTGTGTTTGACTCTAAAACCTGTGAGATGAACCACAAGACTCCACTGCCTTAATAAAAGGTATGATAAGATTTTAAAATTTTCTCCCTGGGTTCTTAGGCGAGGGAGTGCCTCATACGGTTTAAAGCTGGCCAGTGGAAACAAGGCCCTGCACCAGTCCAGAGTGGTTGTGTTCCTGTGTTGATGAGGTGGTTTTCTCCTTCCAAGTACGAGGATGCTGTAAAGCACCACCACTTAACAGCCACTTAAATAAATCTACATGCAGCGTTTGGATTGATCAATACAGTAGTCTAGAGAGCTTTCTACCCTTAAGTTTTGCCCAAGATAGTACTCCCTTGCCATTTTAGCCCACCAGGGGGCAGACGAGCACTGTCTGCCAGCAGAGCCCTTCTCCTTCACAGGTGTGCAGCAGCAGCTAGTGGCAGAGCAGTCCCTGTCAATTAAGCTCCCAGAGGGCAACGTGGGATTAGGAAACTCTTCATTTCAGTTCTGGTTCAGCTGTGGGATTCTCTGTCTGAAACTCAGTTACCCAATCTGTTGTATAAGAAGGGGTTGGAATGGACATTTAAAAGCTTAAAAAAAAAATACACCAGATGCTGGGTCCACCTCCAGGAATAGTGATCTAATTCTAAAATGAAGCTAGGAGATTCTGAAGGTTAGCCGGAATTGAGGACTACAGGTCTAGGGCAGGACTGGGTTTGAATCTCAGAAAACCACCTACTAGCTAACTATACATGATCTTGGCCAGTTACTGAACTTCTCTGAGCCAGTTTACCTGTAAAGACCCTTAACTATGTACACATAGTAGGGTTATTGTAGGATTAGAAAGACCAAATCTAAACTATCTGGCTTTAATAGTGATACATTATTACACCTCACAAAAGGAAAAGAATCAAATGCCATAATTTATTTATTTTATTTTTTAAATATGTTTTATTGATTATGCTATTACAGTTGTCCCAGGTTTTTTCTCCCCTTTATTCTGCTCTGCTCTGTAACCACACCCCTCCCACCAGCATTCCCCCACCTTAGTTCATGTCCCTGGGTGATACAAATAAGTTCTTTGGCTTCTCCATTTCCTATGCTATTCTTAACCTCCCCCTGTCTATTTTGTACCTATTTATGCTTCTCATTCCCTGTACCTTTTCCCCCATTCTCCAGCCTCCCCCTCCCTGCTGATAACCCTCCATGTGATCTCCATTTCTGTGAATCTGTTCCTGTTCTGGTTGTTCGCTTACTTCATTTTTGGTTTTGGTTCTGGTTCTGGTTTTCTTAGGTTCAGTTGTTGATAGTTGTGAGTTTGTTGTCATTTTACTGTTCATATTTTTAATCTTTTTCTTAGATAAGTCCCTTTAACATTTCATATAATAAGGGCTAGATGATGATGAACTTTAACTTGACCTTATCTGAGAAACACTCTATCTGCCCTTCCATTCTAAATGAAAGCTTTGCTGGATAGAGTAATCTTGGATGTAGGTTTTTGCCTTTCATGACTTGGAATACTACATTCCAGCCCCTTCTTGTCTGCAAGGTTTCTTTTGAGAAATTAGGTGATAGTCTTATGGGGACTCCTTCTTAGGTAACTGTCTCCTTTTCTCTTGCTGCTTTTAAGATTCTCTCTTTATCTTTCACCTTGGGTAATGTAATTATAATGTATCTTGGTGTGTGCTTCCTTGGGTCCAACTTCTTTGGGACTCCCTCAGCTTCCTGGACTTCCTAGAAGTCCTTTGCCAAATTAGGGAAGACCTCCTTCATTATTTTTTCAAATACGTTTTCAATTTCTTGCTCTTCCTCTTCTCCTTCTGGCACCCCTATGATTTAGATATTGGAACATTTAAAGATGTCCCAGAGGTTCCTAAGCCTCTCCTCATTTTTTTTTTCCAAATTCTTGTTTCTTCATTCTGTTCTGGTTGTTTATTTCTTCCTTCTGCCTCAGACCATTGATTTGAATCCTGGTTTCCTTCCCTTCACTGTTGGTTCCTTTATTTCACTTTGCATAGCCTTCACTCTTTCTTCTATTTTGCAACCATATTCAACCATTTCTGTGAGCATCCTGATTACCAGTGTTTTGAACTCTGCATCTGATAGGTTGGCTAGCTCTTTATCACTTAGTTGTATTTTTTCTGGAGTTTTGACCTGTTCTTTCATTTGGGCCATATTTTTTTTTTTTTTATCTTGGAGCACCTGTTACATAGTATGGGGCAGAGCCTTCGGTATTCACCAGGGCAGGGCAACCCACATTGCTGCATTGTGGTGCTGTATGTGGGAGAGGGGTCTGAGAGGGAACAATGTGCTTGCTCAGCTCTTGGCAGTCTTTCAGTCACTTCCCCTGCTACCCACAATCAAATTGGGCCCTTCTGGTACTGATTCCTGAGTTGGTGGGCTTGTATGTATTCAAGGACCCTGTGGGTTTCTCCAGTGAACTCTCCTGTGAGGTTGGGAGTTTCTCTCACCACTTCAACCCCCACAGGTTTTTATAGTCAAAAGTTTTGAGGCTATCTCCCCTGCACTGGAAACCTGGATTGTACCATCTGTTTTGCTCCCCAGTTGTTCCTCCCACTTTATCCACATGCAAATGTGGAACTGCCCACTCTGCCAGCCACTGCCTTGCCCAGTCTGCCAGAAGCCACATCACCTGTCCCAGTCCTCCAACTGCCACCTTGCCGGGAGTCCTCTCTGCCCTGGCTGCCTGTCTCTGCCCCTCCTACTGGTCTGAATGAATGTTTCTTCTTTAGCTCCTTGGTTGTCAGACTTCCATACAGTTTGATTTCCTGTCAGTTCTGGTAGTTTTTAAATTTGTTGTTGTCCTTCTCTTGATTACACAAGGAGGCACAGTGTATCTACCTATGGCTCCATCTTGGCCAGAAGTCTCAAATGCCATATTTTAGTCAACAATACTCATGGGTGCATATAATGTACTAGGCACTGTGCTAGGTTCTGAATTCTTCCATAATCCTGCTTTAAGGAAAGTTTGATGTTTTTTCTAGATATAAGTAATCTATTGCTTGCTGTTTTGTGGAGGAGGTTTTGCTTTTGCTTTTATTTTAGGGGGTGAGATGGAGACTCTTAAAGGCTATGCACCAACCCTGAGCTGCTGACAACTTCTCGGTGTGAACAGTGACACAGCGAGAGAGAACATTCAGAGGTAGCAAAAGTGTGCTCAAGCCCTAATCTCATTAGGAAGGAGGTTAGAGGTATTAACTTGACATTTCACTAGAAGATAAAGTTAAAATGCATCTGGGTATTTTCTAAAAAATCATAAAAATTCCATCCATTACTCTGGGTTAGTGGAAAGAAGGAAAACAGGATAAAAGTTACCATCAATTCAGTTGAGGACAAGGGAAGAGGAGACTACAGAAAAAAGAACATGGTAACTAGAAACGCCAAACCAGATGGGACAAATATACTCAAAAATATAATCAGTTAAAGAAAAAATTATTTTACTTATTACTGAAGACCAAGAGATTGCCTAAAAGGCACATCTGACGTGAAACAACATAAAACGTTTTAAAATAAAACAATAGGAAAAGATATACTTTGAATTGATAGTAAACATAAAGCTGGAATAGCAATATTGATATCAAAAACAGAATTGAGGGCTAACAGTAGGGCTATCACACATTTATAAAGGTAGCAAAATAAAAAGTGCAAGATGTTACAATCATAAATGAGTAGGCATGGATTAGCATAACTTGGAGATACAAAAATAAAACTGAAAGAATTACAGAAAATTAACTCACAACTAAATGAGACTAACGTGTCTCTCAAAAACTAATCAAAAAGACAAAACAATTAGAAATTATATACATTATTGGAAAAAATAGTTAGCAAATGTGATTTAATAATAGATGCAAAGCAAGTCTGTACAAATCCAAATAACTGATATATCAATACATTTCTTAACAAGTTTGTGGCTTAAAGAAATCACATTGGAAAAGTTTTTTTAATTAGAAAAGAGCACTACATAATACAAGATGTAGGATAAAGTTAAATTGACATTTTCAGGGAAATTTGCAGCTTAAATATGCATAATAGAAAACAAGAATGGAAATTATTTAAGTGAGCAGTTAACTGAAAGTGAAAAACAGAGAAAACCCCCCAAAAAGAGTTAGAAAACAAAGTGAAAAGCATACATGAGCTAAAAAATAACATGGATTTTTTTAACTAAAGAGACATCATGAAAAATACTCTATTTTATTCATCTTTGTTTACTTTTTGTTGTGGAAATTTCCAAGCAAGGATAAAAGTAGGGAACGGTGTAATGCGCCCGCATTTCCCAGGCCTCCCCAGTCGCCCTGTGAGGGCCCACCTGGTTTCCTCGCACTCTCAGTCACTCTCGTACTCCTCACTGTATCATTCAGAGCAAATCTAGACATCTTTTAATTAAAATCTGGCTCTTTGGGGAAGGGAAAGTAATAGGACAAAGTTTTAGCAAAGTTTTCATGAAGAAAAAAGAGAAAACAGAAAAAGAACAACATGTATTAGGGATAAAAAACATACAGTAGAGGTTTCAAAATATCATGTGAACATTTAACACTCTATGCCAATAATTTTGAAAATTTGAAGGAAAGGTACAATTTTCTAGGAATGTGTAAATTAGCACAATTTACTCCGAAAGGAATAGAACAATTTCCTTCTAGTGTCATGTGTAAGCACAGAGGTCCCACAGCCAGACCGCTTGGGTTTGCTTTTGGCTCTGCCACTACGGTGTGAACTTGAGCAAGCAACCTAACCCCTCTTTGCCTCAGTTGCCTGATATGTGAAGTGGAAACAGTAAGTACACCTTGGTCTGCTGTTGTGTTGATTGAATGAGTGTTTGTTGTTGAAATGCTTCGACTGCAACAAAGGCCTGCACTGCGTGACTGCTATCTGCTCCCAACATGGGAATAACAAAGTAGAGACGGCTCAGGAGTCACATGCCCTCCCGAAGGAGGAAGCAGAGCTAGGAAGATTTACAACTGAGTTTTACTATAGTCAAGGAACAGACAATTCCTGTCTTATACAAACTGTTCCAAAGAGTAGACAAACAGACAAAGACATTGAATTTATTTTATGAGACAATATAATTTGATGCCAAACCCAGTCAGACGTTATAAATAAGGAAACTATATGCTAACCTGTCTTATAAACATAGATGTAAAAATCCAAGTGCAATAATAACAAATCCAGTTTAGCAGAATAGAAGAGTACATTTTAAAAAGAAGACCAAGCATGTTTACCCCACGAATGCACAGAATTTTCACCTTAAGGAAATCTGCCAATGGCAGACACCACACAGGCAAATTTAAAGGCACAGCTCACATGATCACCACAACAAATACAGACCAAACACTCAAGAAAATGTAATACTCATTTGTAACTTAAAAAGACAATTGTTAACAAAGTATAAATAGAGGGAAACTTAAACATCCTTGACTTGAAAAAAAGCATCTAACAAAAATCTATATCATATTATAATAAATTTATCATATATCAAAAATGTTCAGATGTTTTCCCATTAAATTCAAGAGCAAGAAGAAGATATCTACTACCATATTATTAATACTATTATAATAAGGTTATTTGTGATATATAATATCAATAGATTATTATGTCTATGTAATATATAATTTATATTATTAAATGTTACATATTATAATATAGTAATAATATAGCTATTATCAATACTGTGTTAGAACTTCTAGCCAATGAAGCAACAGAGATACATAGATCAAAGAGAAAGATATGAAATTATCATTATTTGTTCATAGTCTGATTGTCTATGTAGAAAGTCCAGGAAGTTCTATAGAACTAACAAAATAATTCCAAAGGCCTTGGCTGGTGTGACTCAGTGGCTGGAGCGTCGTGCTGTAATCGAAGGTCTGTAGCTTCAGTTCCTGCCCAGGGCACATGCCTCGGCTGTAGGTTCATCCCTGACCCGGGCACAGGCACGGACGTGTAAGGTCCGAGGTTCTGGTGCAGGTGCCCAGTCGGGTGTGTAGAAGGAAACTAACTGATGCTTCTCTTGCATCAGTGTTTCTCCCTTCCTCTCTCTCTCTAAAAAAGCAAATGAAAATATCCTCCGGTGAGGGAGGAAATCAATCAATCAAATAAACAAGATAGATCATATAAAACTATCTTCAAAAACAAATAGCATTTCTATGAGTTAGTATTACACAATAAATTGGAAAAGTCTAGTTTAACAATAAAAATAATTTGATGCCTAAGAGTAAATAAAACAAAAACTTTGTAAAATTTGTTGCAGAGGAAACAGTTAAACTGTGCTTATGAGTAGGAAGCTTTAATATGATAAAGATGGTAATCTTCCCTCCAATAAATCTAAAACCAATGGAATTTCAATGAAAATTCTAACATGGTTTTATAACTTTATAAAACTTATAAAGTTTTATTGTAAAGTTATTGTAAAATTCATGTGGTAGAATAAAAGACCAAAAATACCCAATATAATTCTGGGGGAAAAAAAGATGGGAAAGCTTATTCCACCAGGTATCAGAGTTTATTATAAAGTTAAATGTAAAATAATGTAGCTTTGGCCAAGTCATTGATAAGAGATCAGCTTAATAGATAGAAATTCCTGCATATATGAACACATTTAATGGAGCTGGCATTATTGATCAGAAAGGAAAGAATGAACTACTCAATAAAAGGTACTGGGTAGTTGGGCTTCCTGCAGAATAAGTGAAAAACACAAAAATTTTCATGATTATTAAAAACAAAAATTATAATAACCAACAGAAAAATATAGAGAACATTTTTATGATATTTGGATAGGGAAAACCTTCTTAAGCAATATAGAAAGAGCATAAATTATATAGGAAAAGACTGATAACTTTGACAAAATATAAGCTTCTGAATGGCAAATGAGATAATAGTAATGCTACATAACAAACAGACTAGAACAATATATTTGTAACATATAAATGTCACATATATGGCCACACCCATGAGGATCTGAAAGAAAGGTGATATTGTAGACATCAAGGCAATGGGCACTGTCCAGAAAGAATGCCCCCCGATGTTCCCATGGCAACACTGGAGGAGTCTACAGTGTCACCCAGCATGTGGTGGGCACTGTTGTGGACAAAATATTTAAGGGCAAGGTTCTTTCCAAGAGAATAATGTGTAT
This sequence comes from Tonatia bakeri, assembly GCA_004024845.1. Lineage (NCBI taxonomy): Eukaryota > Metazoa > Chordata > Mammalia > Chiroptera > Phyllostomidae > Tonatia > Tonatia bakeri. The sequence continues at coordinate 38,107 of PVIA01008803.1, read as the reverse complement.
GTGTTGAGCACATTAAACACTCTGAGAGCTGAGATAGCTTCCTGAAACGTGTGAAGGGGAATGATCAGAAAAGGAAGGGAGCCAAAGAGAAAGGTACCTGGGTTCAGCTAAAGCATCAGCCAGCAACCCCAGAGAAGCACAGTGTGTGAGAACCAATGGAAAGGAGCCTGAGCCGCTAGAATGCATTCCCTATGAATTCATGGCATGACAAGTGTAAAAAAACAAAACAAAACAAAACAAAACAAAAAATAACCCTCTGTACTGATTTTAAAAAAGGAAAAAACAAATTTATCCAGTAGAGAAGTGGAACAATAAATGAACAATCAATTCACACTGAGGAGAACCAAATGACTAATGAATAAATGAAGTGATGGTCAAGTTCCCTGGTAGTCAGGGAAATTCAAAATCAAATACCAGTGAGATTTAATTGGACTTTTACAAGTTTGGAAAAAATTAAACAGTCTTTTAACACTGAGGATGTGGGGAAATAATGCTGGTGTGTGAACTGGTGCAGTCATATTAGAAGGCACAGACCAGACAAGTCTACCTTGACATGTAAACTTTAGAGAGTCTCTTGTATGCGTGTACAAGAAGGGAATGGATGAAATATACTATAGTCATACTACAGAATATTTATAGTCATACTACAGAATATAGCAGTTAAATGAGTTGGCTAGGTCTGCATACATCTTCATGAATCCTTCTCAGAAACAGTGTTGAGTGAAAAAACTCAAGTTAAAAAATGATGTGTGTATACTCCTATTCATAGCAAGTTTCAAATGCACATAATGCCATATCTTTTCCTGGTTGCATGGGCATGCACACACACATGTATAAAAGGAAAAGGTGGAAATGAAACATTACACACTAAATAGAACGATTGTATCTATGAGGCAGTAGAGTTGAGACTGTACATAAAGATGCTGAATGAAGGGGTTCTAATTTCAATTCTATTCATTTAAAAATATATATAAAAATTATAACAACTATTAATTCTGGATTAAGGACATGTGCAGGCTTCAAGTTCAGTCTAAAAATAAGAAAAATATCAGATAAATCCTAACTGAAACATTCTACAAAATGTCAGACCACACTCCTCAAAACTGTCAAAGTCATCACAAACAAGAAAAGTTGAAAAAACTATCACAGCCAGGAAAAGCCCAAGGAAACGTGAAAGCTCAATGTAATGTGGCATCCTGGACCCAATCCTGGAACAGAGGAACGTTAAGAAATGACTAAGGAGGAGACTGCCGGTCAAGAGGGAGGCATAGGTAAACATGACTCACCTCCTCACATGACCACAGCAACAATTACAACTAGACTGTCAAACAAATATCACCCAGAAGTGTCAGAAAATCAAGCCATATGGAAGACTGACAACTGCAGAATTAATGAGGCCATATTCATCCAGATAGGCAGCGGGGGCAGAGATGCAGAGAAGTGTGGAGACATGGAGAGGCACGGAGAGGCACAGAGATGCAGAGAGGAGCAGAGAGGTGTGGCGACGTAGAAATGCGGAACAGGTGGTCCCATGCCCACACGTGGTGGGTAAAAATCAGGAGGGTATCTTGGGAATGGGGCAACCCAGCCCAGGGTTCCAGTGCCAGGAAGATAAGTCCTTATAACTTCAGGCTGGAAAAAACAGTGGGGGTTGGGGTGGTGGAACAAACTCGAAAATTCTCAGGAGTCTCCTCTTAAAGGGCCTGCAATGGACTTATGCAGACTCACTCCCTTGGGCTTCAGCACCAGGGCAAAAGCTGGAAGGGTGATGCGGACTCCAACCAGGGGTGTCCAAGGTGTTGTGGATGTGATGAACAAATTCACACAGACTACAGAAGCCCTGTGGAGAAAAGGGATGGCACAGCCACTCTCTGAGAGAGAGAGCACCCCAACCCCTGCATGGACATGCTTTTGTTGCTTTCTGGGAGCATTACATCAAGAAAGGTCCTCATTCCTTATGCTCAGGATTACTTTAAGAAATGACTTCTTACAGATAACAAAGAAAAGAGTGTTTGTTGCAAATGCAAGGGAATGATAAAAATGATTGGTCTGGTTACACTAATCCTTGGAATGGCTTAGCACAGACTTTAGGAAGTTACTTCAAAGATATACATTAAACATATGTTGTCTTAACTCAGGGTGAGGGAGTTTTAGCAAAAGCAAACCTCAAAGCAGCCTAGATATAATGCAGGCCTGGTCCCCCATGGGAAAGCTGATCTGTGGGCTTGGCTCCTGTGTGCTGCCTCCCGCCTGTCAGTTTTCCAAACCAGGGCTGAGCTACATTCGCCATTGCCACACGGACCAGTTCCCTATAGAAAGGCATCAGTGGCATATGGGGATAAATGAAGTGAATGGCATCAGGATGAGTGCTAGGAGAGGGTTTCCTCCTGGGAAAAACTCTGGAGGCCAGGCAGTGGGATTGTCCCTGTCTGAGCCCTTCCCCATGGAGACACACAGAATGGCAACATGGGTTACCTGCCCTGGCAGTTACCTAAAGCCCTGCCCCATTCATCTAATTGGTGTGCTCTTTTACAATAGGCCACACTACTAAGACAGGGAGTCAAAGCAGCTCTACCTAATATACGGAAACAAACACAGGGAGGCTGCCAAAATAAGAATACAAAGATATATGGCCCAAATGAAAGAACAGAACAAAATTCCAGAAGAAGAACTAAGTGAAACGTAGCAATGTATCAGATGCAGAGTTCAAAACACTGGTTATTAGGATGCTCAAGGAACTCACTGGGTACTTCAATGGCATAAAAAAGACACAGGCAGATATGAAGGTTGTACTAAGTGAAATAAAGAAAAATTTACAGGGGAACAACAGTGGAGTGGATGAATCTAAGAATCAAATTAATAATTTGGAGCATAAGGAATAATGAAAACATTCAATCAGAACAACAAGAAGAAAAAAGAATCCAGAAGAACAAGGACAGGCAAAGGAGCCTCCGGGACAAGTTCAAATGTACCAACATTCAAATCATGGAGGTGCTTGAAGGAGAAGAGAAAGAGCAAGAAACTGAAAAATTATTTGAAAAAATAATGAAAGAGAACTTCTCTAATTTGGAAGGAAATAGACACCCAAGTCCAGGAAGCACAGAGAGTTCCAAACAAGATGGACCCAAGGAAGACCACACCAAGACACATCATAATTAAAATGCCAAAGATAAAGAGAGATTCTTAAAAACAGCAAGAGAAAAGCAGAAAGTTAACTACAAAAGAGTTCCCATAAGACCATCAGTCTAGAAGGGACTGGCAAGAAGTATTCAAAGCAATGGAAAATAAGGACCTTCAATCTAGACCACTCTACCAGCAAAGCTATCATTTAGAATGGAAGGGCAGACAAAGTGCTTCCTAGACAGGGTAAAGCTAAAGGAGTTCATCATCACCAAGTCATTATTATATGAAATGCTAAAGGAAATTATATAAGAAAAAGAAGGAGATCAAAACTATGAACATTAAAATGGCAATAAATTTGCAACTATCAATAATTGAATTTAAAAAACAAACTAAACAAACAAGCAGAACAGAAACAGAATCACAGACATGGAGATCATTTGGGGGGTTATCATTTGGCAAGGGAAAGGGGAAGGATGGGGGAAAAGGTACAGTGATTAAGTACAAATTGGTAGGTCCAAAAGAGACAGAGGGATGTTATGAATAATATAGGTAATGGAGTAGCCAAAGAACTTATATACATGACCCATAAGGGAGCAATTGCTGGAGGAAATAGGGGGTGGTCCCAGGTGGAGGGAGGCAAAGGGGGAAAATTGAGACAACTGTAATAGCATAATCAATAAAATATATTTTAAAAAGAAATAACTAAGGAAATCTGGATAAAGTATGAATTTTTGTTAACAATACCATATCCATATTGCTACATTAATTTTTACAAATGTGCCAAACTAGTGTAAGATATTAGTAATAAGTAATAGGAGACACTTAGAGTGGGATATATGTGAATGCTTTGTACCATCTTCCCAACTTAAAAATGTTTTTTAATATTTTATTTTTAGTTTTGATTTTAGAGAGAAATGAAGGGAGAGAGAAAGAGAGGGAAAGAAACATCGATGTGGGAAACATTGAACAGCTGCCTTCCATATGCACCCTGACTGCGGACGGAACCTGCAACCCAGGCATGTGCCCTGACCAGGAATCAAACAGGATACCTTTCAGTTTGTGGCATGATGTCCAACCAACTGAGCCACAGTAGCTGGACCCAACTTTTCCTTAAACCTAAAATTATTCTAAAATTTAAAAACTGTATCTAAAAAGCAGAATAGTATACAGTATTATTCCAAGTGTGTGCGTGTGTGTGTGTGTGTGTGTGTGTGTGTACAAAGAAAAAGACAGCAAAATATCAAATATATATCAGACAAGGAGGCCCTGGCTGAGTAGCTCAGTTGGTTAGAGCATTGCCCCGCTATGCCAAAGTTGAGGGTTTGATTCTTGGTCAGGGCACATACAAGAAGCAACCAATGAAGGTATAAGTAAGTGAAACAACAAATCGATGTTCCTCTCTCTCTTTCTCTCTCTCTCTAAAGTCAAAAAATTAAAATTTACCTATGCCATAAATATCCTTCTAGTGCTTTAATTTCTAGAATGTCTTTCTTTTAATATAAAAAGGAATCAGCATTACTATGATCATCAGCCTGCCAAGAAACTGCAAGATGGTTTGGCAAGGTATCTAGATTAAAGGTGGACATCAATATTTTATTTTGATCACTCAAGAATGTTCAAGAGTAAACTTCAATTGATCGTAGAATGAATGTAATACATTTAGATTGTTCTTTTCTGTTTTGTATTATTTTAGAATTGGATGATTTACTTGCTAATTTTTACACTCAGATGTAGAGTGTTGTGTTCATCAACTCTTCATTTCATTACACACTGTCACCATTTGTCCACAGAGGCTTCTCCTTATTCTTTCCTGCATGTATGCCTGTACATGTTTTTATTTGCATGTGATTCGGCATGTACATACTCATGCATGTGTTAGTGCATGGAAGTATGCATTAATGTTTGTATTCTCTTCGATCTTCATTCCCCAGCTCCACTCTTTTACCTTCCATAAAGAACTGTTACAATGTAAAAAAAATTCAAAAAATAAAAAAATCTTTAAAAATCAGACAACTTGGTTTGGATGGTGGAATTATGGGTGGATCTCATTTTCCCTTTCATTCTTTTATTTTTCTTTATTTTCTCACTTTCTACTTAGTTTTGATGTCAGATAAAGTGTATATTTTTCAAACTCCTGCCACCCATCCTATGGCGGGCATGACGTATTCGCACACGTCACATATCAGAAACTTCTCGAGGCCTGACTTTGTTTCTATCACACGTGGGAATTACTGACCCCAACATCCTAACACCTAGATTTGTCTGGGGTGTTTCCTAGATTTGTCTGGGCTGTTTACTAAACAAAGGTGCAAAACTCTAAGCTCTATACTAGAAATTTCTGGGGAAGAAGCCTGAGAATTTATTTTTAACAAGCCTTCAGGGTTTGTGTGTGTGTGTGTGGGGGGTGGTGGTCATTCAGATTAGTTTAGGAAACCGACTCAATTTATTTCCTCTTAAACTTTAAGATCCATCACAGCTCTGCTGTCTGTCAAGCTTCCTCTCCCCATCTCAGGCATGTAGGATCTCCCCTCTCTGTCCTCACTGTACCACTTACACATTTATTTCATTGGCTGTTTTGCATATTTTTGTCATCTCAGTGAGAGCATATGGTAGGCTGTCAATATGTATGATTTGGATTGATACACGGAAGGATGGCTAGATGGATGGGCTGCTTTTAAATAAATTGGGCAATACTAAGAGGTCCACCAGCATCATCTTTAAGCCCTTCTATCCCTGGTTGCTTTACAGTGGGTGGGATCAGACTCTTTATCACCTCTGTAAAGTGAAGCCTAGAAGAAGCCATAGGCCTGGGTCTATAGGATCTGATCAGCCTTCTTAAAGACAGGATATCGGGGACATCACCCTACATTCATAGTCGCCAGCAGTCAGAGCGGATGCAATGGCATGTAGCACATACAGAGGAGGATGGTAGTACTCATTGTATTCCATATTACTTTGCAATGGGCTTGGATAAAGGTCAGAGAAACTGGAAGCATAAATATGTTTCTGAATATCTAGGAAACTATTCAAATCTTACCTTGCATTTGGTGAGTAATGTTTACAGTGGGGCAGACTATACAATGTTTAGAGTGTGCTATCCAATATGGCAGCCTCGAGACACAGGTGTCCTCTGAAATTTAAATTTAAAGTAATTAAAACTAATGAAATAAAAAATTCAGTTCCTTGGTCACACATTTTCAAGTACTCAAAAGCCACATGTGGTCATGGCTACTATGTTGGAAAGTACATGTATAGAACATTTCTCATCATCATGAAACATTCCATAGGAGAGCTTGACATAGACTACTCCTCTTTATCATTCAAATTCCCAATTAGATAACTTCACTAATACAAGGCCTTTCTTCATTTCTTCCAGCAAAGTTCCATTTGGTTCACAGTGCCAGGCTGCCACTGGGCTCAGCCAGCTGGAAACAGGGCCTAGATGGGAGGGAGAGAAGAGAGGACTTCTGGATATTTATTCCTCCAGTTCCCTCTCTGTGGAAATGCAGGCTCCTTTCAGGAAACCCTCTCTTGCCAGGTTCTGGTGACAGCTCCAGATCTTGCTCATTTAAGATGCTCAGGTTCCCAGAACCCTTGGGGCACAGCACTATCTCTGTTGATTTTTCACACCTTGCTCTTTCCTTTGCTGTGTATTTCCTGCCAGGATCCTTCTTGATACAAAGGTTTAAGGTATTTGCTATTTCTCTGCAATTTTTGTATTTTAAAAACAGTACCATATAAAAATTATACAATATAATAAATAAAAGGTATAGGAAAACAAACAAAAAAACTATAACAAAAGAAAAGAAATATTAGCGATATAAGAATTTGAGGTAGAAGAAAACAAAAAGTTTGAGAAACTTCTTAAGGACCTAGGGTGCCTTAAGGAACTGACATGAGGTAAAAAAATAAGGACCCTCATGTTTGTGTTTTGTAGGAATCGTGTCTCACACACTCCCCTCCTCAGATGTGCCACACAGGAGTTTTGTCCTCCTTTACAGAAAGCAAGGAATGTTCACCCCTACACTGTCATCAACTTGACACATAGCAGAGATACAGCTATGAGCCAGCAATTCACTTCCCCTGCTTGGTTTTGTTTAACAAACATGACTGAGCATCTCTGCTCTCTCAACCACTGGGCCACATGCTGGAGGTCCAGAGCTGTCCTGGCCATCGCTGCTCCCAAGGGCTTTACTGCCTACCAGCAGGACATTGCCCCAAAGGACCTGCCACTTCAATATAAAGCAGATATTTTCATTTCATTTCATTTCATTTCATTTCATTTTAGTAAGAAACTTAACCTGAGATCCACCCTCAACAAATTTTTAAATGTTCAATACATTACTTTAGGCTATAGATAAAATGTACAGCAGATCTCTAGAGCATATTTATTTTGCGTTATTGAAACATTACTCCTATTGATTAGTGACTCCCCACTTTGCCTCCCCCCACCAGCCCCAGCCAGCACCATTCCACACTATAAACACAACAATTTTGGATAATTCATATGAATGGAATCATGTTGTATTTGTCTTTTTGTGACTGGCTTATTTAATTAGTATAGTTTCCTCAAGGTTCATTCACGTTGTCTCATATTGCAGAATTTCCTTTTATTTAAAAAAAAAAGACTGAATAGTATTCCATTGTGTGTATATATCACATTTTTGTTATCTATTCACCTGTTGATGAATATTTAGATTGTTTCCACATCTTGGTTATTGTGAATTGGGTTGTGATGACCATGGGAGCAGATATCTCTTCAAGATGCTGATTTCAATTCTATTTTTATAAAGACAATCTATACAATATTAATTTATTTTTTATAGAGAGGGGAAGGAAGAGAGAGGGAGAGAAACATCAATGTGTGCTTGCCCCTTGCGTGCCCCCAACTAGGGATCTGGCCTGCAACCCAGACATGTGCTCTGACTGGGAATCAAACCAGCGACCCTTTGGTTGGCAGGCCAGTGCTCAATCCACTGAGCTACACCAGCCAGGGCTGATTTCAATTCTTTTGGATACGTGTTCACAAAGTGGGACTATTGGATCATATGATAGTTCTATTTTTAATTTTTTGAGGAAACTCCATAATGTTTTTCATAGCAGTGCATCATTTTGAATTCCAATGAGGAGTGTGCAAGGGTTCCAATTTCTTCATGTCCTTGCCAACACTTATCTTTTGCTTAGTTTTTTGTTTGTTTTTCTATTTACTTAAAAAAATTTTTATCAAATTAATTGGGGTGACATTTGTTAATAAAATTAGGTAACTGTAAAAATAAAATTGCACAACACATCATCTGTATATTGTATTGTGTGTTTACTACCCCAAGTCAAGTCCCCTTCCATCAGCATTTATACCCGCTTTACCCTCTTCTACCTCCCCGCAGTGTTTTCTTGATAATAGCCATTCCAACAGGTGCAAGGTAATATCTCACTATGGTTTTGGTTTGCATTTCCCTGACTTATAGTGATATTGAGCATGTCTTCATGTACATGTTGGCCAGTTTTATGTCTTTGGAGAAATGTCTATTCAAGTCCTTCACCTGTTTTTTAAATTGAATTATTAAGTTTTTTGTATGTTTGTTTTTTACTATTGAGTTGTAGGATTTCCTTATATATTTTGGAGATTATCCCCTTATCAGGTTATGTATGGTTCCAGCCAGATATATATAAGTTGCAAACATTTTCTCCCCTTCCTTAGGTTGCCTTTTTCACTCTGCTGATTGTTTCCTTTGCTGTGCAGAACCTTTAGTTTGATGTAGTTCCACCTGGTCTTGTTTGTATGTTTTCTTTTGTATTTGTTGCTTGTGTTCTTGGTCTCATTTCTATGAAATCACTGGGAAGACCAATGTCAGGAAGCTTTTCCCCGATGTTTTCTTCTAAGAGTTTACAATTTTAGGTCTTGCATTTATGTTTTTAATCCATTTTGAGTTGTTTTCTGTGTATGGTGTAAAATGAGTTAGAACCTAAAACAGAGATTTGCCTTAGTCTCAGGAAGCATAGAGTCAAACTCACTGAAGTTTTCTGCGCAGAAACAATGACTAGACTGAGATTTACACTTAGAGTGTAATTGTCATTAGTTCAAGAAATGCTTGTGGAACACAATGTTGTATGATCCCGATACAGGTTCTGTGAGGGATGCAGATGAGGTTTCCACCTTCGAGAGCAGTGTCGTGCCCTAGCACTTTCTGTGACAATAGGAAAATTCTATTCACTACTGTTAGCCACATGTGCTTTTTATGCATTTAACCTGTGACTATTGCAATGAAGGAATTGAATTTTACATTTTAAAAGCTCTGTGTGGCTAATGGCAACCATATTGGACAGCACAGTTCTGGAGGGTCACGATCTAGGACAGATCACAGATTATTGTTACAGAGATTATATGATGTGACAATTATAAGTAATTATTTTTCATTCAATTAACTTGTTTTGAGCACCTAGTATGTGCTGACACCATGATATGAAAATGAGTAGGCCTTGACCTTTGTCACTAAGACGCCCCCAACCTAGTGGGGGCCCTAACACCAGCCAGGTCAAATCCCCCTTTTTGAGAATGTTTTTGTAACATGTGAAACACTCAGATATAAATCAGCCTCTCTGAAGCCAAGGTCTTTAAAGCCATGGAGCTGGTTTGGCCACTTTGAGCAACAGAATCTTGACTGTGATCATTCGTGAACACCTTCTTCCCCAGGTGTACACGTTAACACAAATTTGACAATGTTGGAAATGATTCTTTAACTTTGCACCAGATGAATTTGCTGGTAATGCAGCAACGCCCTAGGGTGGGAACCACACCCAGTTTGCACATCATGATACACATCTATATAAGCAGTTACAAGACACACAAGGGAATCAGATATCATTCTCTCCCACGTAAAAATTGGTAAGCCCTCTTCAAGAGCTCAGCTGAGTTTAAACAACTGGCCTTATCTGGATTATCTTTTGGGTCTCGATTTGTTCTTATCAGAACATAAGCAGTATAGTCTGTGCTGGAATATTCCCTCCCTCCTTCAGGGCTTTTTGTTACCCAGACCTTTTTGCTTTCTACACTTACCCAAAGCATTCTCTTCCTCAGCCCTTTGTAGGAAAGGTATTGTAAGATGCAGCTGAGGCTGTGCCCTAAATTGGGTCCTTTGTCCCTGTCCCAGCGTTCTCTGTTGTCACTGCATTCTTTCTGTTGGAGGACCTTTTTTTTAAATTTATTTTTAGAGAGAGGGGAAGGGAAGGAGAAAGAGAAGAGAAACATCGATGTGTAAGAGAAAGTGATTGGTTGCCTTTCTTGCACTGCCATCTGGGGACCTGGCGTGCAACCCAGGCATGTGCCCTGACTGGGAATCAAACTAGTGACCTTTCAGTTCTCAGGTTGGTGCTCAACCACTGACCCACACCAGCCAGGGCTGGAGGACCCTTCTGCTAAGTGCTGTGGTAATGGGATGTAGGGTGTTTTCCCCCCTAACTGTTCCTGGATCACAGCTACTATAGTCAAGGGATCCTGATTTTTTTTGTGTGTGTTTATTTATTTATATTGCTTTTAAAGAGAGGGGAGGGAAGGGAGAAAGAGAGGGAGAGAATCATTGATCAGTTGCCTCTTGCACACCCCCAACCCGGGGCATGGGCTCTGATGGGGAATTGAACCAGTGACCTTCTGGTTTGCAGGATGACCCCCAACCCACTGAGTCATACTAATCAGGGCATGGGAAGTAGTTTAAACTCATTTTGATAGCAGCAGTCATTTCCAGCTATAAACAGGACCCTAGCTCACGCAGCCCATGGCACCACCTGTGGGATGTCAGTGAACATATTCTGCCTGCTCTCTCCGCTGCTGACTGAAGGGTCTAGCTGCTGAATCATGTACAAGATGATGTGGAGGGTGCACACACTGCCCCTGACGACAGTGTCTCCCACTGTGCAATGGACAGCTTTGGGGAACCCAGCCTCTCTCTCTGACTCCCATCTTCTCCCTTCTGCCTGGTCACCATGGCTGGAAGCTACGCTGCAGCATGTGTCCTTCCCGCCACGGCCAGTGATGACTGCACTAGAGATGAACACCTGGTCCAAGACTCCTCCTCTATTTAGAGCTGGGGACAAGGAAAGAGGGAGGGAGAGACAAAGAGAGAGGGAGACTGATTCTGCTTGCAACAGTGTGGTGCTGGAACTGTAAGACATAAATGCAGAGCAGATAAGGTCGGTCTGCAGAGAGGAACAGCGATAAAAGCAAATGAACAGAGACACAGTTTTCACTGTGGCAGTTCACATCTTGACTTCCGTCCTTCCTCAGGCTGGCTGCATTATTAACCTCCATCCAAACATCTTTGTTTTCTCAAAACAAACTTCCCTTCGTTTGCTTAGGTGAGTTGGAGCACGCACACACACAGTAGGAGCTCAGCAAATGCACCCTGTGGTTGGTAGAATTTTAAGATGGCCCGCCTGAATCCTGTGTCTGACACCCATGCTGTCATGGAACCCATTCCCCTTGAGTTGTGGGAGGGAACTGTAACTTGTTTTTGACCCATGGCATAGAGTAAAGTGAAGGGAGTTTGCAGCACCTAAACAGTGACTTAACCAGAGAAGAGATTATCCCTGGTCTAATCTACTCAGGTGACCGACCCTTCAAGGGAAAACGGTCCAGAGGTCAGAAACTCATTCTTTTCCCGCTGGCCTTCAAAAAATAAGATGCATGAGTTCCGCAGCTGCAAAAAAACTGAATTCTGCCAAAAAACATGTGAACTTGGAAGAGGACCTCAAACCTCAGATGAGCCCCAGGCCTGGCTTACGCATTGGTTATGTCATCGGGAGGCCCTGAGCAGAAGGCTCAGTTGCACCACACCTGAACTTCTGATTATGTTTCAGGCTCTTAGGTTTGTGGCAGTTTGTTACATAGCAAAACAGAAAGCTAATACAAAAGGCAAATGAGTGGCAGTGTTGTTGTTTCTTATTCAAGTCCCCCTCTTCCCAGCTTTCTCCTGTAAACAACAACCAGCACTGCCTTTCAGATCTGATCTGGAAAGACACCAATCTAACTGTCTAGATGGACCCTAAGAGGTCAGTTAGCTGTTCCTTCTTTGGCCTTTTACTTCAATTAACTCTTCTGAAAATCACTGCTCAGTTCTGCTCGCCATGGAATTGGGGGCTTGTTGTCAAGAATATCTCAGCCACTGGCATCAGTGAGGAGAAAGGTGGGAGAGGGAGAGTTTTAGGAGTACCTATTGCTAAGGATGAAAACCTATGTAAAATTATACTGGCCCTGCACAAGATGTAAACACAGGGCTTACTGATGGGACTTGCCTCATTTCTTCATAGACATAGGGCTTTTGGGGAAAGCAGATAGGTACACTGCTTTGTCGGGAAGAACCCCAGCTCCCTCCGTATCTCTTTATTCAGCTCGCTCCCCCACCAGCCAAAGTCCCCATGGTATAGCCCCCAGCAGCCCCCTGGCCATTTAGAACGTTTCTGGAAAAAGTGAGGAATAAGCAGCTTGAGATTTGGGTACTGGAGCTATTGAATCCCCAAGTAACCAACCCAGCCGTAAAAGAGTAATGATATATGACATCCACATAACATTCTACGGTTTCTAAGTTGCTTTAAGCTCCATTTCTCATTCAGTTCTCTCAATCGGCCTGGAAGTGAGGTAGCTCCCATCAACCGTGTTTCACAGATGAATACATTGAGGCCCAGACAAGTTAAATGACCTGCTCGAGATCACACAGCTGAGTGGCAGACCAGGACACTGGGTCCTTCCTCACAGCGAGTTCTCACTCATTCATTCCTTCCTTAAAGACATGTCCAGGGTCGTCCAAGTACGGGGCACTGTGCAGTGCTCCGGGGACATGGCAATGATCGGAGCAGACCTGGCCATCAAAGAAACTGCCACAGAAATAGTTAGTTAAAACATGATCCTGAAGGGCAGGCGCAAGGCTCCCTGAGAGTTTATTGGAAGAGTCTGTAAGTCATTTTGGAGAGTTGGGGGTGTTTTTTCTGAGGGAATAACATTTAAGCTAAGATATGAAAGCCAAAAGTTGTTAACCAGAAGACTGGTGGTAGGGATAGCATTCCACACAGAGGGAATAGCCTGGCACCTCCATGGAAGAAAAAAAGTATGTTCATATGGCTGCAGGGTAGAGAAAGGGAGGCATGGGGCAAGATGAGGCCAGGGAGGCAGGCAGGGGCGAGGTCACAACGTGCTCTGAAGTTCTGGTTAAAGATTTTTGCTGTGATTAAAAGAGCAACGGTAAGCCTGGATGGTGTTTAGCCAGGAGAGTCACATACACATATTCAGATTTTCATTTTAAAATACCACTCCACCTGCCTTGTAGGAGACAGGCTAGAGGCCAGGGAGGGTGGGGGCGTGGAAACAGGAAGACCAATGAGGAGCAACTGCCTCAGTCTGCAGTCTGAGCAAAGGACAAGGCGAGTGCAGTGGCAGTGGGGGTGTTGGGAAGGGCCTGGGCTTCTTGACTGGATGTGGTGATGGTGAGGGGGAAATGGGGATCGAAGGTGTCCTTCTTTCCACTTGTGTGTTATCTCCCAGGCCGAGGCTTCCTCTGCTTGATTTCTATCTCACAGAACAAAGGAAAAACCAGGCCCTTCCACACAGCAGCTGGAACACAAAGGAAGCCCAGCCAGGCCTTTTAGAATCAACTCCACTTTATTTTTTTTAACATTTTTTCAACTCAACTTTAAAAGCTCTTCAAATGTTCTATTGTTAGGGATTCCCACAGTATCAGGAAAGCAGGCGAAGTTTCCACTTGATGCTCACCTGTTTGATCAGACTCTTCGAAGATGACATTGAACTTCTCCCCAGGCAGGAAAAATAAATAACTTTTGGATAACAAAAATGGATAAATGTCATGTTACATAAAATGCTCAAAAGACTATGTTGAGGTTGAGCCCATTAGTCTTACCAGTTTCTGAAACCCAAGACTCTGCTCTTGACAATGATAAGAGAAGTATTTAGAATTTTTAAAAAATTGTTCTTTTCTCCTCAAAATTCTGGGCAAGGGAGAGTGTAAGTACAAAGAGCCAAGACACTATTGCAAGTGACAGACTGAAAAGAGTTAAGTGTCATTCAATTCATGTTTGATGTCTTGTCATGTTTTGAAGAGTGATGTACTAGAAAATACACGGTGGGCTCGGATCCTGCTTCTTTCATGCCTTAGCTACATGATGTATGTCTGAATCACCCTTTCTGTATCACAATTGATAAAAACTGACAGAAACCTCTACTTCACAGGTTATGATGAAAAGTAAGACAATGCATTCAAAACCAACCTAGTACCAGGCACAGAGTAAACATTCAATAAATGTTAGCAACAGTATTGTGAGGATGCTTAGACTCAAAGGAAACAATGTTTTGGGGTGTTTTTTTTTGGTATATTTTGACTCTGGTGCTAAATAAAAAATTCTTCACTCTTATTAGCAATAATAGAAAAAATAAGTTCAACTTGAAATTGAGGGGTCATAAAAGAAGTAGCTCAATTTTTAAAAAAAGAAAAAACTATTGATATCTACTGTGTGCTAATCATTTTGCGAGGTGATGTGAGAGACCTAACAAGGTATAAGGTAGACGTACAGACCAGTGGGTAAGGAAGACAGACCTAAGTTGCACGTGAGGCTGGAGCACGTGGTGCTCTCATACATGGGATTGCCATCTGGCTGGGACAATGGGTGGCAGGGTCTAAATGATAAGACCCACTCTCCCCGTGTCTGAATGCAATCCCTAACTGCTAGTTCAGAAAAAATAAGGAAGAACTTTTTTTTTCTGAGCAATTAAGAGTTGTTTTGAAATGGGTCAGAATAAAATGCGATGGCTTCAGGATGTGTAAGATTACTGCTTTGATATTTACTTGCAAAGTCAAAGTCATTTGTCCTATATCTAAAATGTATAACTCAGTGAGTTTTCAACAATACCCAAAAAATCTGCTTTAGAAATAGCTGCCAGAGAAACTCAGCCAGAACGGACCCCACCATGAGGGATTGGAGAGCTCACACCAATTTTCAGTTCAACTTAAAGTCACAAGTATTTCTTGAGCATCACCTCCATGCCAGACCTGTAGGGCACAATGCTCTGTTGAAGACCTCATGGGCTATTGGAGGGAACAGGCATGTGAACAAAATAAATTGTGTGAACAAATTAAGTTATGAAACAGAATCCAGAGTACAGCAGCAGAAATGTGTTCTAGGTTCAGAGGTCATGCAGAGTATGGGTGCTGTCTGAGGAGGGGGTAGAAGATGTTGGGGCAAGTGGAAGGGAGGACAGTAGGATTCAACAGCAGGATGAAGGACATGGAGGTATGAAAGGGCTGCTAGGGAATTATAAGCAGCCAGGAACTCTAAATGGGCTTCACTGTGGGGCCGACCCAGCTCGCATGTGGAGAAACCTGTGGGCACCCTTTCCTGCTTTCTGACTAACAGGACACTGAGCCGACTCTGCCCCGAGCTACTGCTCACCATTACTCACTGCGTTTACTTTTAGCTTCAAGTTCTGGCCCTGTCCATGAAACAGACACATGTTTTAAGTTGTTGCTGTGCATTTGTACTTGAGTGAAGATAACTTCCACATGCTTTCTCTGAAGAAGGTTCACCCTGGCCAGGTAGCTCAGTCGGTTTGTGCTCTAATTCCTCCTATGGCTCAGGCCCAGAATCTCAGAGGAGATTATACACTTGTCCCTATTGTTTATGTTACTATGTGAGTTCCCAAGCCATTTTCCCTGCCAGGAAAATACATACTTTGTGACTTGCCAGATATTGTGTGTTATTGTTCTTGGCAAAATACTTTGTTCAGTCACTCTCCTGCTCAACAGCAGAGAGGACAGAAAGACCTAGCAATCTGATTACTCCATATAAGTGTGGAAGTTTCCGGGAACAGGGAAAGCATGTCATTGAGGTAGCACTTCCATAACATGTTCGCTGGAAACCTAAGATTGAAGTCTGGGGGAGGTAGGAGCCTTGGGAAGCCCCAGATGATAGCAAGATCGACGATGTCAGAGAAGTGGCGATGTTGCCAACTTCAAAGAGGGTCTCAAAGAAGGGTTTAGGTATCTCTGGGGGTGGCCATGTACTTGTTGAATTATGAAAGAATCAGAACATACCTGAGATTTGGTGGGAAGAGGGTAGGGTTGTGAATGAAAAACTGACCTTCAGTTGAAGGTCCAGAGAATCTAAAGCTATTTATTTGGCTTTTTAAAAACTTACTTAAAACTCTTTGAAAGTCAAGAATAATCACATTCTTAAATTCCTTCAGAGTCTTAATCCCTTTTCACCAATTTCAGAAATCACTGGTGCTCTTTGTATGTCCTCTGTTTGATTCTTCTGGTTTTGAACCTGGGTTGGATTCCTGACTTCACTTGCTAGCTGTGTAAATGTGGGAAAATTACTTCACTTAAGCCAATTTTATTGCCAAATGTTAATAGGAAATCACCAGTTGCTGCTTTAAACAGCACAAGGAGTTGGTAATTGCCCAGATATCGCCTGTCTATCACCAAAACTATTGACAGAGCATGGACTAAATTCACCGTGCTCTGAGTGAACTTTTCCAGGCTCTTTCCCCACCCCCTCAAAAGAATCTGATCTTCAAAGAGAGAACATCTTTATTGTGATTTAGTACAGAGATAAGTTTGGTTTTACACAGTTGATAAGTTCCCAACAAGCTGTAAACCAACACTCCATAAATTCAATTATGTAAAATGAGGAGAGTTCACTCCTAACAAGACCCCAGGAAGGGAGTCTGGTGGTGCAGGCCGCTCCAGGTGTCTGCAGGGCTGTGGGGAGCTCTGGGTCTCCCACTTCCAGGGGAAGCTTCTCAGACTTCTCAGTAAAATGGGTTAACAGTATCTAAGTCACAGGTTGCTAAGATTTCTAAGATAGTATATATAAAAATGATTTGTAAAGTACAATGAGATGTCTAAATGTTGGTCTATGATTAAGTAGTAAAACATTTTCATAAATCAGAGTGTTCTTCCCATAATTTATCTACCTTATAAGTCTGGATTTCATATACTAACCTGGATCATATTTTTGTGGTTGTTGCATTTTTATTCTTTTATCACCATTTCAGTTGTGAAAACTGAAATTGTCTCTAGTCAGTCATCATTTTGCTTGATGAGTTTATTCAAAGAACCAGCGTTGTAGGTCAGCAGTGGCTTAGACTGATGAATTTCTGAATTCAGGCTTTGCCAGATTGTTCAAGTTGACCAGTTTTATGGGTTGAATTCTGTCTCCCCAAAAAGATACACTGAAATCCTAATCCCCAGTGCCTAAGAGTGTAACTTTATTTGGAAACAGCGTCTCCACAGATATAATCCAGTTAAGATGAGCTTTATATGTGGGCCCTAATCCAATATGGCTGGTATCCTTGTAAGAGGAGGAGAGACACAAACACAGAGGGAAGACCAAGTGTCCATAAAGACTGGGGTTATGTGTTTACAAGCCAAGGAATGCCAAGGATTGCCGGCAATAAGAGAAGTTAAAAAAAAAAAGCATGGAACAGATTGTCTCCTAGAGCCTTCGGAGAGATGGCTCTGCTGACACCTCAGTTTGGGACTTCTAATCTCCAGGCCTGTAAGAGTAAATTTCTGTCATTTTAAGCCACCCAGTTTGTGGCACCCTAGGAAACCAATGCAGCAGTTATCCCACAGGCCCATTTGAAGTAGGCTTGATCACTGCAACGGGAACCATAATTGATTTCTCTGGTTTGATAAATGAACTGCTGCAAGTCCACAGGATTGGTAAAAGAACAATCTAACCTTGAAATGCACATTTGGTCAGAGTAGAGGTCCCATCCATTTATGTTCCCAAGAAAGGAGGTAGTGGCTCACTACCAGTATAGAAACAAACCCCTTGCAGGGTTTTTTTTCTATCTTATCACTCTTTTTCCACTTCAGTTATGAATGGTAAAAAAAAAAAAAAAAAAAAAAGGTAATTTGTTGTTATTTGGTTTGTCTTACAATGTTAAATTTTTATTAGTGGAAAAAAATTAAAAGGAAAGCTGTATAACACTTATCTCAACCTGAAAGACATATTGTCAGAGAAAAACTCAGAAAGCAACTTAGTGACCATGTGGTCTGGTAGTCCACAATTCTGGCCGCCCTTCAAAATTGCCCAAGGTCTTTGAAAAATACCATTGTTTGAGTTCTACCCCTAGTGATTCTGGTTTAATTGGCACAGGTTGGGGCTAGGCTTTTTTTAGTTTTTTAAGTGCCCCACATGGTTCTAATCTGCAGCCAGGATTGAGAACCAGAGAGCTGGTCCAAGAAGAGAATGTTGAGTCCAAGGGGTGCTTAGTGACTTGTCCGGGGTCAAAAAGCTAAGTGTCCTGCATATGCCATCCCTGTCCACAGAGCACATGCCCCTCCTTCTTCACCTGGATAATTTGTGGTTACTCATCAAGCCTTAGCTCAAGTGCTGATTGCTCTTTGGGGCCTTTTCTGACCATAGCCTCCTAGGCCAGGTACAGGCCTCTCCTTTGTCCCTTTGTGTTTACAGTCACTGCCCTCATCACACATATTGACTTACAGGGCTTTCTTCCCCTTTGGACAGGAAATAGCCAAGTGGGAGAAAAAATCATAAGAACTTGTTCCTTTTCATGTTTAACAAAGGAGGATTTTAAATTACTTGCAATTTCCTAATTTATCTATAATTCTTTTCCATTTTCTTATACTTATTTACTAGTGTTTATTGAGTTTTTTTATTATAAAAGTAATTCATACTCATGGTTGGAAATTTAGAAACACAATTACATAGACAAAGTAAAATTCCCACAGAATCACCACTTGAAGGCTCATTGTGGATGTCACTCATTGATTAATCAAACATTTATTGAGCACCTGTCATATGCCACTTGGTGTCAGAACGCCTAGGTCCAAGCCAGCCCTTGACCTTTGTGTCCTCACTTTATTTGTAAGATGTTTATTTTCACAACAATTCCATAAAGTATTATTATTCCCACATGAGCAAACTGAAGCTCAAAGAGATTGTCAATATTTCTTACCTTGTAAGTGACAGGTCCTGGGATTAGCACCTTGGTCAGGTTGACTCAAAGTCCAGGCCCTTTCCTCTATTAGACCTCAAGCTCTGTCCCCTGCCCACTTTCCGAGTCTTTACCCTCTATTATCTCTTGTTTGTGGTACTCCTGACTACCCTAAGCTTAGCCATCATGAACTGATACTTTGCTTTACTGGTGTGGAAGATAATTCTTCCAGCTCTCTGACTACTTCCCATTCAGCAGGTGCTTCTTCGACAAAGCCTGTCCTGATCCTCACACTGAGTTCCTTTGCTCTGAGTTCTCATATCTTCCTTTTCCATACTTCTCTCAAAACCAATGACCAGTTGGTTATTTTCTTGGCTGTCTCAGTAATTCTGTCAATGCCACCTTCAACAGAGATTCCTAATCAGATCATTCCAGTGCTACAAGTAAAACACTGCTAGATCAAGCCATCACCATGTTCACTTTTACTCCCCCTATATTCGTCCTCTACCTGGCAATCAGAAGAAGCTTCTAGGTCTAAATGAGAGTATACCACTCTGCTGCTTAAAATTCTCTGTTCCAAGGACTGGCAAACTACATTCGGTTGGCCAATCTGCTCTTCATGTGTTTTTTGTAAATAAAGTTTTACTGAAACACAGCCATGCTCATTTTTCTGTGTATTGACAATGACTGCTTTGGCACTGCAGCAGCAGAGTTGAGTATTTGACACAGAGCCCCTTTGATCTGCAAGGCCTATAATAGTTATCTAGTCCTTGACAGAAAAACTCTGCTGACCCCTTTCTGTTGGCTTCCCATCTATTTGAGTTATCTTGTTATATATATATATAAAACACCTAAGCTTAGTGGCTTGAAAAAACAACAATCACTTATTTTGCTCTTGAATCTGCAATTTGGGCATGACTCTTAGGAACAACACTTCTCCCTGATCCATGTGGGGTCAGCTGGACAGCTTGACTGAAGTGAAGGATTTCACTCCTTTTTTTTAAATTTAATTTTTATTTTTTTATTGTCATTCAAGTACAGTTGTCTCCATTTTCCCCTCACCATTGTCCCCCACCCCCACTGATCCCCACGTCCTACCCTTGATCCTACCCCCTTTTGGCTTTATCCATGTGTCCTAGAATCTTCTGATCCATAGTCAGATGCATTATCCATTGTGTCACTGGCCCGCACCTCATGTGTCCTTTATACATGTTCTTTGATGAACCTTCCCCTTTTTCTCCCATTACCCCCACCCCCTGCCTCTCTGGTTACTGTCAGTTTGTTCTTTATTTCCATATCTCTGGTTATATTTTGCTTGCTTGTTTGTTTTGTTGATTAAGTTCCACTTATAAGTGAGATCATATGGTATTTGTCTCTCACCCCCTGGCTTATTTCACTTAGCATAATGCTCTCCAGATCCATCCATGCTGTCATGAAGGGTAGGAGCTCCTTCTTTCTTTCTGCTGCATAGAATTCCATTATGTAAATGTACCAGTTTTTTTATCCATTCATTTACTGGTGGGCACTTAGGTTGCTTCCAGCATTTGGCTATTATAAATTGTGCTGCTGTGAACATTGGGGTACACAGGTTCTTTTGAATTGGTGTTTCAGGGTTCTTAGGATATAATCCTAGCAGTGAAATTGCTGGGTCAAAAGGCAGATCCATTTTTAGTTTTCTGAGGAAATTCCATTTTAGTTTTCCACAGTGGCTGCACTAGTCTGTATTGCTGCCAATGGTGTACTGGGGTTCCCTTTCTCCACAACCTTGCCAGCACTTGTTGTTTGTTGACTTGGTTATAATGGTCATTCTGACTGGTGTGAAGTGGTATCTCATTATGGTTTTAATTTGCATCTCTCTGATGGCTAGTGATGCTGAACATCATCTCATATGTTTCTGGGTCCTCTGCGTGTCCTCCTTGGAGAAATGTCTGTTCATGTCCCTTGCCCATTTTTTAATTGGGTTGTTTGTCTTCCTGGACTGAAGTTGCGTGAGTTCTTTTTTATTTTGCAAAAATATATTTGCAAATGTTAACCTCAGACAAGGGAGATCAAACCCTTGTCCGAGGTATCATTTGCAAATATATTTTTCCATACATTTGGTTCCCTTTTCATTTTGCTGATGTTTTCTTAAGCCAGCAGAGGCTTTTTATTTTGGCAAAGTCCCATTCGTTTATCCTTTCCTTTGTCCTTTGCTCTAGGGGATATATAGGTGAAAATATTGCTGTGAGGAATATCTGAGACTTTCTTGCTGTAGGACTATATTCTCCTGTAGGACTATATATTCTCCTGTAGGACTTTTATGGTGTCATGACTTATATTTAAGTCTTTTATCCACCTGGAATTTATTTTTGTACATGGTATAAGTTGGTGGTCAAATATCATTGTTTTCAATGTAGCTGTCCAGATTTCCCAGCACCATTTGTTGAAGAGGCTATTTTTCCTCCATTTTATGCTGCTGCCACCTTTGTTGAATATTAATTGACCATAGAGACTTGGGTTTATTTCTAGACTCTCTATTCTGTTCCATTGATCTATGTGTCTGTTCTTACACCAGCACCAGACTGTTTTGATTACTGTAGTCTTTAATATAGTTTGATGTCAGGTACTGTGATCCCTCCTACTTTGTCCTTCTTTCTCAAAATTGCTGTGGCTATTTGGGGTCATTTATGGTTCCATATAAATTTTTGAAATGTTTGTCCTTTATCTATGAAATATGTCATTTGTATTTTAATAGGTATTGAATCTATAAATTGCTTTGGGTAGTATGGACATTTTGATGATGTTAATTCTTCCAAACCATGAACATTACATATGCTTCCATTTGTTTGTGTCCTCCTTAAGTTCTTTCTTCAGTGTTGTGTAGTTTTCTGAGTACAGGTCTTTTATTTCCTTGGTTAGGTTTACTCCTAGGTACTTTATTTTTCTTGTTGCTATAGCAAATGGGATTTTTTCCCCTGATTTATGTTGCTAATATTTCATTGTTGGTGTGCAAAAATGCCTGTGATTTTTGAATATTGACTTTGTATATATGCTGCTGTGCTAAATTCGCTTATTAGGTCGAGTAGTTTTTTGGTGCAGTCTATAGGATTTTCTATGTACACTATCATGTCATCTGCAAACAATGACAGTTTTGCTTCCTCCTTTCCAATTTGGATGCCTTTTATTTCTTTTTCTTGTCTGATCTCTGTGTCCGAGACTTCCAATACTATGTTGAATAGGAGTAGTGAGAGTGACATCCTTGTCTTGTTCCTGATCTTAGTGGAAAATCTTTTAGTTTTTGCCCATTGAGTATAACGTTGGCTATAGGTCTCTCATATATGGCCTTTATTATGTTGAGAAATGCTCTGTCTACTCCTACTTTGCTGATTGTTTTTATCATAAATGGGTGCTGTACCTTATCAAATGCTTTTTCTGCATCTATTGATATGATCATGTGATTTTTGTTTTACCTTTTGTTTATGTGATGTATTATGTTTATTGATTTGCAAATATTGTACCATCCTTGCATCCCTGGGATAAATCCCACTTGATCATGGTGTATGATCTTTTCAGTGTATTGCTGGATGTGGTTTGCCAATATTTTGTTGAGGATTTTAGAGTCTGTATTCACCAGCGATGTTGACCTGTAGTTTTCTTTCTTTGTTATGTCTTTATCTGATTTTGGAATTAGGATGATGCTGGCTTCACGAAAGGAGTTTGGGAGTCTTCCCTCTTCTTGAATTTTTTGGAATAGTCTGTGAAGGATAGGGATTAGCTTTTTCTTGAATGCTTTGTAAAATTCTCCTATGAAGCCACCTGGTCCAGGGCTTTTGTGGGCTGGGAGTTGTTTGATTACTGCTTCAGTTTATCATCTGTTTTTGGTCTGTTCAGGCTTTCTACTTCTTCATTCAGTTTTGGAAGATAATATTTTTCTAGAAATTTGTCCATTTCACCTAGGTTTTCAAACTTCTTGGCATATAGTTGTTCATAGTAGTTCATTTACAATCCTTTGTATTTCTGTGGTATCAGTTGTAATCTCTCCTCTTTCATTTCTGATTGTGTTTATTTGGGTCCTCTCTCTTTTTTTCTTGATGAGTCTGCTTAAAGGCTTGTTGATTTTCTTTATCTTTTCAAAGAACTAGCTCCTGGATTTATTGATCCTTAGAATTGTGCTTTTAGTCTCTATGTCATTTAATTCTGCTCTGATCTTGGTTATTTCCTTCTTTCTACTCCCTCTGGGCTTTGTTTGTTGTTGTTCCTCTAGTTCTTGAAGATGTAGGGTTAGGTTTTTTATTTGAAATGTTTCTATCTTTTTTAGGTATGCCTGTATTGCTATGAACTTCCCTCTCAGGACTGCCTTAGCTGTGACCCATAAGTTTTGGACTGTTGTATGTTCACTTTCATTTGTTTCCAGAAACTTTTTCATTTTTTCCTTGATCTCATTAACCCATTCATTGTTTAATAGCATGATATTTAATCTCCACAAATTTGAATGTTTTAGAGTTTTTTTCTTGAGATTGGTTTCTGGTTTCAGGCCCTCATGGTCCAAGAAAATGCTTGTTATGATTTCAATTTTCTTGATTTTATTGAGGCTTGTTTTATGTCTTATCATGTGATCTCTGTTTGAAAATATTCCATGTGCATATGAAAGGAATGTATATTTTGCTTCTTTGAGATGAAAGGTTCTATATATATATCAGTTAAATCCATTTGATCTAGGGCATTGTTCAATGCCACAATATCCTTGTTGATATTTTGTTTGGAAGATCTGTCCATTGTTGACAGTGGGGTGTTAAAATCCCCTACTATAAGTGTGTTGCTGTCTATATCTTTCTTAAGGTCCCCCAAGATTTTCCTTATATATTTGGGTGTGCCTATGTTGGGTGAATATATGCTTATAACATTTGTGTCTTTTGGGTGGATTCTTCCGTTGAGTATTATGAAGTGTCCTTCAGGGTCTCTTTATATGGTCTTTGTTTTAAAGTGTCTTTAGCCTGATATAAGTATTGCTACCCTGGCATTTTTTCCCTTTCCATTTGCTTGGAATATTTTTTTACAACTTTCAGTCTTTGTAGGTCATTTGTTCTGAGGTGGGTCTCTTGTAGGCAGCATATGTGTGGGTCATGTTTTCTTATCCATTCAGCTACCCTATGTCTTTTGATTGGGACATTTAATCCATTTACATTTAAGGTTATTATTGATAGGTAGTTATTCATTGCCATTTTACTTCCTTTGTAACTGTGTTCCTCTCTCTCTCTCTCTCTCTCTTTCATTTTCCTTTTCTTAAGGGGACCTTTAACATATCTTGCAATGGGTTGGTAGAGGTGTATTCTTTCAGCCTTGTTTTTTCTGGGAAGCTCCTTATTTCACCTTCCATTTTAATTGACAGCCTTGTTGGATAAAGTAGTCTTGGTTGCAGGCCTCTGGTTTTCATTACTTGGAATATTTCTTGCCATTCCCTTCTGGCTTGGAGCATTTCCATTGAGAAGTCAGCTGCTAGTCTTATTGGAACTCTATTGTATGTTACTTCCTGTTTCTCTCTTGCTGCCTTAAGGATTCTCTCTTTGTCTTTGAATTTTGCCATTTTAATTATTTGGTGTTTTGAAGTGGACCTCTTTGGGTTCCTCTTGATTGGGACTCTCTGTGTTTCCTGGATTTGTATGAATTTTTCTCTCATCAAATCAGGGAAGTTTTCCATCGTTACTTTTTCAAACAGGTTTTCTATTCCTTACTCTTCTTTTTCTCTTTCTGGTATCCCTATTATATGGATATTATTCCATTTCATGTTGTCCTGCAGTTTCCTTAACCCCACTTCATTCTTTCTGAGTCTTTTGTTCTTTTATTGCTCTTTCTGAGAGTGTTTTTTTTTTATGTTGTTCTCCAACTTGCTAATTTGATCCTCTGTTTCATCTAGTCTGCTTTTGATTCCTTCTACTGTGTTCTTCAACTCCCCAATTGTATTCTTCATTTCCTCTTGGCCCTTGTTGATAGTTTCTATTTCCTTTTTTATGTTGATATAGTTTGCAGTAAGTTCTTCACAGTTTCCCTATACTTTTTGGTAATTCACACTGAACTCATTGAGCTTCTTTATAACCTTTTTTTGAACTCAGTATCTGATAGTTGACTTGCCTCTATTTCATTTCTCACTCTTTCTGAGGATTCCTCTTTTCCTTTCAGTTGGGGGTTCTTTGTCTTCCAATTATTTGTGACACTCTTCTTGTTTGTTTCTGCTTCTTAACTTTATCTGCTCTGACTCTCTGACTTTGTGGTATGAAATTCTATGGTAGGAGACATGTAAGATTCAATGATGCAGTCTCCTTGATCTCCTGAACTTGATGCTCTTGGGATACCCCTTATGTCATTTATGTTGGTTCTCTGAGTGTAATTGGGTTTTGATTGTTGTTGAGTTATTCTTTGGTGGGTCCGTTCCTCAAGCTGGTTGACTGAGGGTCATTCCACCCACCACATCTTGTATGTTGTTGTGCAGGTGCTGCCAGAACAAAACCATAAAGCCCAGGAAACAAACCCACATCTGCAATAAAAATGCCCTCTGCAAGCCCACTATCAACAGCAAATGAACTGGTATTAATAAGGGTGTAAGGAGATTAAGACTAGTGTAAGAAAGGAGAGAAGTAAACTATAGTATAAAATCTAGTGACTTAATATGCACAAACTTGGTGAACAAGAAATGAATGTTAAAAAGCTAAGCAGGGAAGAAAATATTCCAAATCATGGAGAAGACCATAGTGGATTTTATCTCAGTAGTCTCTAGTATTTACCACCATTTTTTCTTTCTGGGTCCACCTCTGGAGATGGCAGATATTGACCCCATCTGACCTTAGGCAGCCTGCTCCAAGACTGAAAGGGATCTACTCTCTGTGGCTAACTCCTTCAGTTGTTAATCTAGTCACTCTGCACTCAGCAGTCAGGCTTAATTACCACAGAGCCAGGGCAGAGTCCCTCTTGGGATCAGAGCTACTGTTTCCCCTCCGGCTGCTGCTGCTTGGAGGAGAGTGGTTCGTCTGAGCAGAATTGCTGCTGCCATGCGGGTGATGACTTAGCACTGGGATCACAGTGGCTACTCTCTCAGTTCTCTCCCCCAAAGCCTCTGTCCTCAGTTTCTCCTCAGGTGTCACCAGCCCACTCTGCCCCCACCTCTGCTGGAGTCCAAGGTAAATGACTGCAAATGAAAATTTGTGTGTTGGCCCTTTAAACCACTCTTTGTGTCTCTGGCCATCCATCTCTGGCAGAGAGCAACCCTTCCACTTTCCTTCACCACTTGTAATCTCTGTACTTTTTGGGCTCTGGTGCTCTAGGCTGGGGATCCCATTTTAGGGTTTAGCCCCCACACTTCTCAAGGGGATCCAACAAGTTGCTTAATTATCCCTCTAGCCCTGCCACCTGTGGGCACCCAGCCAGCCCCCTTGTGTCTCTACTGCACACCTTATCAGTCAGGTTCTGCTGAAGCTGATTCTTCTGTCTGCCTGAGTTTATAAGGCTTCTCTCTCACTATTATTCAGTTTTTTGCTCCAGGTGATTTCTCCACAATTTAGTTGTAGTTCCAGATTTGTCCTGGGGGGAGGTTAGTGTGGCTTCCATTCAATCCTCTGCCATCTTACACCTCCTCAGGATTCACTTCTTGAATGGCCCACTCACATGTCTGACAGGTTGGCATTGCTTATTGTCTGGGAGCTCAGCTGCAACTCTTATTCTATATCCTCTCTATGTGGGCCTCTCCATGGGACTGTTTGGATTTCTTCATAGCATGGGTTCCAAAAGTAAGTATTCTGAGGGACAGGAAGCAGAAGCTGCCAGTCTCAGATTCAAGGGGAGTAGATACAGATCCCTGAGTTCTCTGTGGAATCAAACATAGAATAAAATCAAGGCTCACCCTGCCCAGATGGCTTAATTGGTTTGAGCGTCATCCCATGGACCAAAAAGTTTAAGGGTTCGAGCCCTGGTCAGGGTACATGCCAGGTTGCTGTTTCTATCCCCAGTCAGGGGGCATATGGGAGGCAACTGATTGATGTTTCTCTCTCTCTCTCCCCACCTTTCTCTCTAAAATCAATAAACATATCCTTCAGTGAGGATTTAAAAAAAATCAAGGCTCTCCATGAGCCAACCACTGCCCCCCATTATGCTATCATCTCTGCACAACCCCCTTTATTCACTTTGCTCCAGTCACACTGACCTTCTTGCTGCCCCTCGAACATGCTGAACAGGTTGCATCTTGGCCTTTGTCCTGGCTCTTCCTCAAGCCTAATCCTACTGGTGTCTTCCTGTCAGCTCCTTCTCATCATTCAGCTCTCAGCTCTATTGTCATCTCCTGATGGCCTTCTTCCACCTTCTTAACTAACTCAGTCCCCTACCACTGTTGGTCTTTCCCAAACATATTACCTTATTTTTTCTTCTTAGCACTTAGCAATATTGAAATTCTCATTTCTTATTATGTGTTATTTATTTATATATTTACTTACTTTCTTATTGTCAGCTTACCCTTCTCACCATAGAATGTAGAGGCCTTCAAGGCAGAAATCCTGTCTCACATTTGGCTATATCCCTATTACCCAGAATAAGCTGGTTCAAAGTAAGCACTTGATAAAAATGTGTTGAGACAATAACTGTTTCCCTGACTATATTGTAAGCCACTTGTGGGCAGGGGCTACCAAGTCTGGTACAGTGTTGAAACACCATGGGTGCTCAGTAAGTGACTGTTGAATGAATAGGGTTTGCATGTTCTTGAACCAGAAATGGGAACTACAGGGATTCATATCAATACATGATTACAGATTATGTTACCACTTACAGAGTCTCTCTGCCAGTAGTTCAGACACGGTGCCTAGCTACATGGCCTCTCTCTACCTCCCATATGTCCCTTCTTATCTTTTTCTCTTTCTGTCTCTCAATCTCAAATGCCTCTGAGGCTGCCCTGAGGATGTGGGCCTAACCTAGAGCCTCAATACAGTGCAGGGGTGGTCCACAGGGTTTTGATAGTGCCCCATGGCTGGGATCTCATAGGTTCTGGGTATCTCTGCTCATCCTGAGATTTTCCCGAGTGCTCCAGGGTGGTGCCAAGATGAGCTTGAGACCTAGATCTCTGAGCAAGGCCAGAAATGAGGCTCTTAAGTCTTATAACGTGAGAGTTTCAGTGCTTAGCAATGAGTGGCTTAGCCCAATCAACATTACTGAGTAAGTGAATACTAGGGACAACCATGGCCCCACTCTGGTCAGATTCTCTATCCTGAGTTTCAACAAGGAAGGCATGGGCCTGGTATGACTCCTTGGCCAATGGCTGCTCCATGTTTGCTTGGGCCTTGCCATGACAAGGCCCTTCCCCACCTGTGTCTCCTCCTCTCCACCTTTAGCCACAAACACCCATCTCTCTCCTCTCTATACTGCCCCTTGGGCTAGGAAACCATGAACTCTGCTCCTGGAAACCTCTGAGAAGAAAACACCCATGCACACCTGCCCATTCAAGAAAAAGGGGAGAAAATGGGCCAGAAGATCACTCTAGGCTTTTGCTCCAAAAAAAAGAACAGCTTCCTTCTCCTTAGAAAAATCTGCCCACTAAAGCATAAATCAGAAGAAGCCTGGCAATTCCACTTTAAATAAAACCCTTCTCAATGATCATATTTCAAATTGGAATAACATCCTTGCCCCCTTCCCCATCCCCGCTGTGGCCCCTGCCCCATTGCACTTTATTCTGTGTGAAGACTCAGTGGGGAAATGTGAATTCCACTGATTAAAAGAAGCCTGTGATGGGCTTGCCACCAGCTAGCTGTGAAAAGACACACCCAATTAAAACAGACAACATTTTCAAAGACCCCAGTTGGGCACTGTATCTCCTCAGCATTTTCTCCAACATGTCAGTGTTAACCTGCAGCAACTCTTTATCTCTCTTTTTTTCCTCTCCCCTAATATAAAATTTAGGTCAGTGACTGCATAATCCACAAAAACAACGCTGGCTGCCTCCTCTCCCTCCTCCTACCTCTGGAGTTGTATGTTTGGAAATACACAATTGGTCCCAAATGTTTCCCCCAGCTGACTTCAGTGTTTTGGGTGAAAAGTCGGCCCTAGGAATGCTGGCTGGCTGGCTGGTGGGCTCCGTGCACACAGGACATGCGACAAGAAAAGCCTGGAAAATTGGTTCTGTGATTCAGTAATGAAATCAAGCCATGGGGCCCTGTGAGCTGTCTCACTGTGAGATTAAATCTTATCCCCTACCCTGAAATTCAATGATGTGGCCTCAGGGAAAGCACCAGCCCTCTCTGAGCCCATCATTCATCCGTAAAAGGAGGTGAACTGGCCAGATGTCTATTCTGCCCTGTGTTGCTTTTGTGCCTGTACATCCCGGCTTCCACAGAGCCTTTTGGAGGCAGATGCTCTCTCCAGGGGTGCAGATCCCTCCCACTCATTAGCTGAGTGTGAATCTGTGTCCACTTGTTCCTTTGATGCCTCCATGAGAATGTCCAGATGCCAGGGGCATGAAGAGATGGGTGTCTGCAGAGAGGAGGCCCCCTCAGCCAAAGGAGGTGAGGGAACTGGCTTTCTTCCCACGCTAGCTGGGACAAGCCCTGGCCATAGAGACAGCACTATTTTCTTAAATAGAAAAGTAAAGTCTGTGCTGGAGAAGTGAGAGATAGAGCAGGCAAGCTGCAGCATGTGCAGGGGAAGAGGACCTAGAAATGTCTTCTCACACTCTTCCTGTCTCTGGCCGGCCTGTTCTGCAAGACTTTTGGCATTTGCCAGGTGAGCTTGAAAAACGCTTTTCATTTTACATTATCCATGGGAGAAAAATAGGAGAGACAGACATAGGACAGCCACCCTGGTTTTGTCTGACAGGCCATCTTGTCCAGTACTGCAGCCTCGGGGAAGCACACGAGTACACAGTGGGGTAGGCTATGGTCATTCATCCTCTGAGGGGTAAAACTCAGCTACAGAGACATATCACTGAAAAGATTTTAGCTGTTAGTTAGTCCATTATCTCCAATCTGCAGATGAGAAAACTGAGGCCCAGAAAAGGGAGGTGACTTGCCACATTCCCACACAGTTGCTGGCAGAGTTGGTGGACCAGGCATTCCTGACCACCAGGCGAAGTTAATCTCCATTATCTTACAGCTTTCATCCTCTCCTAGTTTCCTTCTTCCTTGTTTGGAAATTAATGAAACTCAATTCAACAAGTGTGTCTGGAACACCTGCCTGCCTTGTTCCGGGCATTGTATTGTGTACTGGGGGTAGGGAAGTAACTAAGCCACAGGCCTGACCTCAAGAAGTTCTCTGTGTACTAGGGGGCAAATTTCTACAGAGAAAGAAGTTCAGGTCAGCATGATAAAGGCTCGCCTGAGCTCCCGGAGCATCTGTACCTCCTTCAGTAACAGCACTGTCTACCTCAAATTATAAGTAACGCCTATGTGATACTGATATCTTAAAAGACAAGGACTGGCTTATTAATTTTGTGTCCCCAATGTCCAAGACAGTGCCTAATACATGGTGGGTGCTTAATAGATATTTTTTAAAACAAATGAGTAAATGTTTTGCTTAAACATAGTGCCTTGGCAAATTATTTAACATTCTTATACCTCAGTTTTCTGATGCATAAAATAGGGATAAGTATTTTTTTTCCAACTCCAGTGAACTAGCTTTATTAAGATAATTCTCTGGCTAAGAACAACTATAAAAACAGAACTATAAAAATGGAAATATGCATATATACTTAATATATAATAAGTATATCAATTTGAGAGTATATATGAGTATATATTTACATATATATAACTCTTAAAAGATATTGTCAGAAACAAGAAAGTGAGGGCTTGAATAGCCCAAATCCTAAAGAAAAGTGAAAAGAGTCATTAGCTCAGCACTTGCAGCCAATTTTTCCCTTAAGGTATTTGCTTTTTTCCTAAGTAGCAGCTAAGGAACAGCACGTGGTGGTTAAGGAGCTGAGCAGCACAGAGCTAAGCAGTCACTCAGGTCTCTGGGGAAGTGGAAAACTGGAAAAGGGCCCACCAGGGTGGAGGAGCCCTGATAAACACGTGGGAAGGCAACACCCTAGGAGCGAATAGGAATTGGAAACCGCAGTCATTGTGGACTGAGGCACACCTCAAATCAGCTTAGTTTGAGCATCCATTAACCTGATCTGTTCTCCTAACTGCCCTCAGAATCAGGAGTCCTCTCTGGAGAAAGATAATGCCATCTAAGATCTTGAAAGACCTATACCATTTTCCATTCAGAATTACTTGCATTTAATCTCAAATCATTAGACATACCTTCTCCCTTCTCCATTACAGTACTATTTTAGAATATGAGACTCCAGGAATCAAGAACTAAAAGGATCAAAACCAAGAGAAAAACTGACAAGAGAAATGGACTGATAGGAGTTCCAGACACAGGCTTTAACATATAAAGTGGGTGCAACAGTACTAGGTACTAAAGGAGCTGACACATGTTTAATGCTCACAATAATGCCTGCTGCATAGTAAGCTTAATTTAAGTGCTTGTTAAACATAAGAAAGACTTTGGAGTTATGAGGGTTCTGATGGGGGGGGAACATTCATCATTCTGTGGCTCCTATGAATACCAATAAAATGAGGACTCGAACTTCAAGATGCTCACAGCTGGACGAAGATAGAAACTTCTCAGTATAGGAGGACCATTTACGGTTGTTCTAAAGGCAAAAGGGAGAGGTAAAAAATCAAAATGTATTTGGCCAATGGATCTAAGTAAACAGAATAGGAAGGTAAATAATATAGCAGGCACTGTGGCCAAGGTGGGGGACAGCTGGAGTCTGATTTGTCCTCAAAGCCTTTGGGCACTGGTGGGGATCACCTCCCATTCCTCAGGCAGCTATGACCATTAGTTAGTAGCACCCCCACTTTCACAGCAGAAAAGAGAGGCCCGGAGAAGTTAAGGGATTTGCCCTGGGTCAAAGTAGAGTTGCTACTGGAATCAGGACAGACGGTCTCCTGAATGCCATCCTTCTCTCCTCTTCACTGTGGGACTATTTCAGAATATGGGACTCCAGGCAAGGTGAAGGAAGGACATTTAGAGCAAGAATCTCTCTAATTGTTTCCTTCTTTGTCCTCCTCAAATTCTAAAAGGCTGGGGACCCAGACTGCTTCCCAGCAGAGGGTCTATAGATGGCAGCAGCCCTGCCTGAGCCTCTTTCCAAGCAGGAACCCCTCCAGATCAGGACACACAACTGTTCCAGAAGGCTGGGTTTTAGAGCCATTAACCCTCTGCAGACAATTTGCTCCAGTGTCAGAGAATGTTGCCACAGTTACTTGACTGTGGGAACACAGACCTGGGCCTGGAACTTTCCCCACTAGCCTGCTGGTTGGAGGAATGGCCAGACCATAACTGCAGACTGAAGGTCCCTAAGACCAGAGGCTCTCTTTTCTCCTGGCCCTTACCTGTCACTATCTCAACTTGCTCTTGGCTTCTTCACTTGAAAAATAAAAAATGGCCATGCCCAGAGAGCTGTGTTCCAAGGGAAGATAGGACAGCTTACTGCAGTGCCAAGGTCCACCTGGCCAGGGTAAGAAAACATGCCCTAGAATGGCATTTGTGGAAAGTTAAGCCTACTTTGAGTAGAGGACCGTTGTATCTATGAGATAATCTCCCTGCAGGGGCACTGTCAACCCCTTTCAGGTAGTGAAATGTAAAGCAGGGAGCTGAGCTGGAGGGAGCCCTCTGAGATGGCAGGCGGAGGTGGCTCCAGGATAGGCAGATGGAAAGGACGAGCTACCCTGCCTCTATGTATGAGAGGACAGTAATATGAGACAGAGGAACATGAGAAATGCCATATGAGGTCACACACATGATGCACTGATGCCAGACACTCTCCCTGACATTGTCCTTAGGGATTCACCGACCATGGAGCCATCTCACAAATCAGTGATACTCTCCCACAGAGCCTGGGTGTGTAGGAGGCTGGGAGGGCAATTCCAGCTTCGAAGTCCAGCCTCAAGGCTTACTTGCTGTGTGACACTAACCTTAACATCTCCGAGTTTCAACTTCCATCCTATAAAACAACTATTATGGTACTTGCCCTACCAACCTCATGGCATTTTTCTGAGGGGCACAAAACCCTTGAACTCTTGTAAAAGTATTTGGTAAACTGCAAAACCGAGGCACGGTCCATAGACCAGCTCCCTGGCTACAAACCATTTGTTACTAATGCCACAGAGGAGCTTGTGTCAGAATGTAACTCAATGGCCACTAAACACACAGTTTAGTCCAGAGGACAGTCTGTTTACAACTAGCCTTCCTTGTTGAAGGAAGCAGTGCTGGGGCGAGTTCTGTTTCTCCCTGTGGATCTGCACCTGGAGTATCACGGTTGTGAACACTGTACGTGTAGGCATCTCTCGTCCCAAATGTGCTCACCCCAGTAGCCGACCCACCCGGAGAGCATATACTCACTCTTCAAGATGCAGATTAAGCATCTCCCACACAGATCCCTGCAGGAGAGCCAATCCCTGCCTCCCTAGGCCTCCACTGCATGGCAATTAGTAATGCACCATCTGTCCTGCAACTAGTCTGTGGCATTTTTGAGGTCATGTTTATCTCTGTGTCCAAAGACTGGCAAAGAAGAGGTGCTCAATATGTATTTCTTGAATAAAAAAAAGTTAAAAAATGTAAGGTGTTGCTATCTCTCTGCCTCTTTCTTGGGTGAGTGCCATGAAGTCTGTGAAAGAGTAGGAGCAACCTCCAGGTGTATTGGTTTAGATGAAGTCCTGCCTGCAGGCTGGGAAATAAATGAGGCAATGACCCTTTGAGACTGAAAGATTCTATGGAGATTTATTCATTCAACACGCAATTATTAGTCACCTGCCATGTGCCAGACATGGGGTAAAGCATTGGGGATAGAACTATGAACTAAATGCAGTAGGTGCTCTCCAGAACCTGCAACACAGAGTCTACATATGTCAGTATTAGCTCACAGAAGGTGGGGAGAGGCCTGTCTCTGATGCCTTGATGCCCACCATTGTTGTGTCTGCCCCTTGATATTGGGCCAGCTGATTTCTTTGTTGGCTGGGTGTTGATAATATGAAATTAATCCCAAGTCTTGCTTACTGAAGAATGCCTCAGGGCCTCACCTGAAGACCAGGAAGAGAACTGCTATTTGGAAGGTAAAAGGGAGAGATAAGTGCCCAGGAAGAGCAAAAAAAGGGCAGGGGGAGGGCAGGGAGCAAGAAGGTAGGAGGGGATGGACAAGGGAAGTCTGAGCCTAATATCCTCAGTCCATAGCACCTTTCCCTTGATCTACCTGGCTATCCCTTGTCCTATGTCTAGATGCAGCCCCTACACTTATTGGTCCCTCCTCCCTTAGGGCCACCTCCCTCTGCACAATTCACATCTTTATGGAACTTACCAAACTCCTTTGTGATTATTTGTTTATATATCTCTTTCTCCTCCTAAGCTGTGAGCTCCATGAGGCACAGGCCAATTTCATTCTTTTTATTATCTTTTTGTCTCAAATGTTTATTTTTGAGTAAATGAATAATTATCTCCACTTATACAACAGAATACCCAGGTTCACAAGTGTGTCTTGCCTTCTGTCAGAGGCAGAGGCAGAGGCAGGACACAAGCCAGATCTTCTGACTCCAGCCCAGGGCTCCTTTCCTGAGGCCCAGCCATACCCAGCAGGGTGGCCCTGAGGACTATAATTAGAAAGCCACAATTCGAGATCAACTTTCCTGTTCTGAGAAGTAGAAACTGAGGCCTGAAAGGGTAGGGTGACCTAGGGTTTGAGAGTTTGAAAATAATGGCAAAGTGGAAGGCTTAATTGAGTTTTCTGGTGTCCAGGTCAGTAAGTCTGGAGGCCATTCTTGAGGCCTCCTTCCCCTTTATGAGTCATTCCATTATCAGTTATCACTAAATCCAATGGATTTAGCCTCTTTAATATCTTTCATTTTTATGGTCATTGCCACTAACTCATTCAGGCCCTCAGCAGCCTTTTAACTACTCATCCGCCACCATAATGAGCCCTACTGTTGACCCTCCATACCACAGCCAGAGTGCTCTCTCTAGGAGGCAAACCCATCATGCCTCTTCCCTCACTGAAACCTTCCCATGGTCCCCAGCGTCCCAGGGATAACTCTAAAGCTTTAACTTGGGGCCTTTTCCTCTGACTCCTCGCCTCCCCAGCTCCCTTTCACTATTGAATCCTCAGACTCAGGCAGTTTCCCAGGCTGCCTTCCTTCTTTCCAACTCCAGCCTGTAAAACCCTCTCACTCAGCTCTGCAGTCCCTAGTTTTAGTCCTGAGGCCTTGAAGCTAGATCTTTCTCTAACCAGTCCTTTTGGGTTGATAAACTGGCTGCACATCTGTTTGGCTTTGGTTATTACTTCAGACTTACCCTGATGCCTCTAACAACCGCTGTGGGTGGGTCCAATGGCTTCCCCACCCTTACCTGCATCCCTACCCCACTCTGCAAGCTGCTTCAGCCCGAGTTGGCAGTCTGGATCTGATCATTGCAGCTTCCACATGACTGGAAGGGCTATCAGAGTGAATGAGTGAGTGAATTCAGTAATGAATAAGTTTCCACACTTTCTTTCCTTTTTCCAGCTCAGACACCCTCATCCTGTGCTGTGGCTGTGGTTTTAGATATGTACTGCTATACTGCTGCAGCTCTCCTTCTTCCAGGCCTAATCTCCCTAAAACAGCCACTCTTCAAAATAATCTCAGCCTTCCTTTCTCTATTCCCAAATCAAAATTTCCCTCCCCATTGAGGTGGCTGATATAGAGAAAGGGTGCCATCTTGGGCCTCAAGAGGCACAGGATTTAGCCCCAGCCTTGTCCCCTAATTCCTGTGTAGCTCATCAGCAAACGGTTCTCCTTCCCAAACCCGGAGGCTAAGATCATAAATGTAACAAATTGCCCATTGTGTAAAAGCACAAGGCCCAGAGAAAGCGGACGCATTTTAGAGTAAGGCTTTCTTCTACCTGGTGCTCCAGGCTTGCCTGTCTTACTGAATTGAAGACCACCAACCCAGTGCTTCTTTTCTGCTTTCCCAATTTTCATACCAAAACCGGGATAGGTAAAGTAGCCCTCTCGGTGAGAACTGCTGATAGAGCAAGTCCTAGCAACAAGGCTCTCCTAGGTGTCCACTAAGGCACTTAGCCTTGTTTTATCTTTTTTTTTTTAATATATCTTATTGATTATACTATTACAACTGTTCTAATTCTCTCTCCTTTGGACCCCTCCACCCAGTACTCCCATTTCCTCCAGCAATCTCCTCCCCTTAGTTCATTCATGTCCACGGATTATGCATATAAGTTCTTTGGCTTCTCCATTTCCTATACTGTTCTTAACCTCCCACTGTCAAATTTTGTATCTACCAGTTATGCTTCTTAATCCCTGAACCTTTTCCCTCACTCTTCTCCTTCCTCCTCCCAGCCCATAACCTTCTAAATGATCTCCATTTCTATGATTCTGTTCCTGATTTTGCTTGTTTGCTTAGTTTGTTATTTGGATTCAATTATATTTTTAAAGATTTATTTATTTACTTTTAGACAGAGGGAAAGGGAGGAAGAAAGAGAGGGAGAGAAGCATCAATGTGTGGTTGCTCTCGTGTGCCCTTACTGGGGACCTGGCCCCGACTGGGAATGGAACCAGTTACCCGCTGCTTCTCAGGCCAGTGCTCAATTCACTGAGTCACACCAGCCAGGGCATGGATTCAATTATTGATAGTTGTGAATTTATTGCCATTTTAATGTTCATCATTTTGGTCTTCTTTTCTTATATAGGTCCCGTTAGTATTTCTTATAATAATGGCGTGGTGATGATCAACTCCGTTAGTTTTTACCTTGTCTGGGAAGCACTTTGTCTGCCCTTCAACTCTAAATGATCGCTTTGCTGGGTAGGGTAATATAGGTTGTAGGTTCTTGCTCTTCACCATTGAATGCTTCTTGCCAGTCCCTTCTTGTCTGCAAAGTTTCTTTTGAGAAATCAGCTGACAGTCTTATGGGAACTCTTTTGTAGGTAACTATTCACTTTTCCCTTGCTGCTTTTAAGATTCTTTATTTTTAACCTTTGGCATTTTAATTACGATGTGTCTTGGTGTGGGCCTCTTTGGGTCCCTCTTGTTTGGGACTCTCTGTGCTTCCTGGACTTGTGTGTCTAATTCCTTTAACAAATTAAGAAAGTTTCCTTTCATGATTTTTTCAAAAAAGTTTTCAATTTCTTGCTCTTCCTCTTTCCTTTTGGCACCCCTATGATTTGGATGTTGGTACATTTAAAGATGTCCCAGAAGTTCTTAAGCCTATCCTCATTTTTTTAAATTCTTTTTTCTTCCTGCTGTCCTGATTACATACTTTTTCCTTCCTTGTGTTCCAAATTGTTGATTTGATTCCTGGCTTCATCCCCTCCCCTGTTGGTTCCCTGTAGATTTTTTTTTTTTTTATTTCACTTCATGTAACTTTCATTTCTGCCTGGGTCTTTTTTGTACCATTGAAGTGCCCAATGAGTTCCTAGAGCATTCTGATAACCAGTGTTTTGAACTCTGCATCTGATAGGTTGCTTATCTCCATTTAATTTAGTTCTTTTTCTGTAATTTTGTTCTGTGCTTTCCTTTGGGCCATATTTCTTTGTCTCCTCATTTTGGCAGCTTCCCTATGTTTGTTTCTGTGTATTAGGTAGAGCTGCTTTGATTCCCTGTCTTAGTAATGTGGCCCATCTGAATGAACGTAGTTTCTTTAAATCCTTAGTTGTTGGACTTCCACACAGCTCACTTTTCTAACAATTCTGGGTGGTATTTTTTTTGTAGTCTAGTTGTATTTTTTGGTATGGTTGTGTCGGTGGTGAGACATGTTTACCTACACCTCCATCTTGACTGGGAGTCTGCCTTCTTTAATCTTAAGTGATCTTCATAACATCTGAGTCAGGCAGTATTATAATATCACCATTATATAACTAAGGAAATCAAGCTTAAAAAAAAATTGGAAGTGCTTGTTCATGATCACAGAACTAAGTGGCAGAACCAGAATTCAATGCTAGGTTTCTTTAACTGAAAATATATTGCTGCCCTTTGTAGACAAGG